>CM012458.1:554131-773905 GCA_003999625.1 Oryzias javanicus | reverse complement strand
TAATCCTAAATGGATGATATTAAACCAGTTGTGGATATTTCACTCTGACAACGACCGGTCATAGTTAGATGGAGGTTGCAGGTACTATTCATTGAATGCTGCTTGCTTGATTTATGAAGGTCATTCAGATTTTCTTCTTCTAATTCATACTAATGCCAACACTAGCTTTCATGATGTGATGAGCTGCAGAAGATCTTTTCTGACCAGTTAACTTACATTTCCATGATCACAAAATCACCAAAAACAGAGCTAAAGTAAGACATTTTAAATGAGTCTCACAATAAAGATTAACTAATGACTGTTGTTATTTTTCAGACGTAGCTTTTGCTGTTACTCATAACAGTGTCTGATCCCTGCTGGATAATAAAAGTAAACGAGGGGAAAAATCATTTGAAACCATCAAAAAAATATGTTCCCATTAAAAACCTTTTTTTTTTCAATTACCCTTGACATAATCATAAAAACAACAAAAACCTTTTATAAACCAACTAAATTTAATCTTAGGTGCAGCTAAAACATGCCGTCCACACGTAGCAATGTGCATCCTTGCTGCAACTATTACGTGTGGCCAACATAAATTTGCATCAGTTTTTATGCTGATTCCATTTAAAACACTGTAAATAAAATCAATAAAAATAGAACCTGTTAGAATAATATCTGCTCAAATGAAAGGTCAATATTTCTAATTAAACCTCAAATATTAAAGGATTATTCAAATTTGCATTCAGATTTTGAACGATCTAAGACAGAAATGAAAATACAGTTCAGCAGGAATTTAATAAATATTGTAAATTTTCCTGTTGAAATTTGGTGCCTTTTGTTATTTACTTAAAATTGTGTTAAACAGCTGTCAGCTTTGCCGTTCTAAACTCTAACACCGGAAGTAACTGTTTGCATTTTGGCCCAGTAGCCTTTTGTCTGACGTCATGGGAAAAGGATCTATAGCAGGAGGCAGAGAGCTTTTAGAAACTGAGGATACTTCATGGGTACTGCATGAATGGCTACCATTTTGAAATAACAGTTTGCTCGGTTTGCCTTTAGGTATACATTATTAATAATGAATAATGATACTACTGTCTGTGAAGAAACTGATTTCCCATCATAATTATCAACAATAACAAGCTAGGACAGAGATATCAATATCCAACACTTAACTATTCTCAGTAGTTGTTACATTTTCAGATGATCACTTACATTTCATGGGAATCCCCATTTTCACTATGTTGTACCGTACTAGCAATTATGTCATGCTAAATGTCAATGTTCAAATTTTTAAACAAATCTTGTCACATTTTGAATCATGACAAATCTGCAGCATTTTTGAACCTGGGAGCCACACGGGCACCAGGTGACCCAGCTGGTCTATAGGCTTCAGGCTATTAAATAGCAACTTACCCCTTTTTCATTGTTGAGATGGTGGTAAAACGTTGATTTTGATTTTCCACAGTGATGGAAGAACTTTTCAGTCGTTTCTTCTCTTTCTCGACATGATGCAGGCTTAAGGACATCCAACAGTAAAACTCTATCAATTACTCTGGATTTTGGTAACACATTAGCAGTAGTTATTCTGCCAAACAGAGCAGCAATAGCATAAATGCTGCTCTGTTTGGCAGAGTAAAAATTATAAATGATCAAGGAACATTTAAATGGGGCTGCTCTACATTTCGCCTTCCACTCTGTTCACATCTGTTCTTTTGCCACTTTTAAGCCCATTTCTTTTCATTATTTGTATGATAGTTACATTGTTCTACATGTGAAGCTTACATTAGTTTGATTTTTTTTCCCCATTGAACGTTTTAACAGACAGAACAATAGATGAATCAATAGAAAAAAGAAAAAAACAGGAGGAGAACGTGACGTGATATCCACGTTTCAGTAAAGTGACATGTGATTGGTCACTTTGCAAAGAACGCGATGAATCATTGGCTGTGGAGTCACAGCGCCGGCAGTCTCACATTAGTTTAAAAATAATGGCGGCACTGAACGGTAAGGGGACTTTCAAAGAAGCAAAACACGTAAACGTTCTCAAAACAAGAAGAACATCAGGAGACATGGACGACTGCGTTCTGCGAGCACCCTGCACCGAGCGAGGCCGACGGGATCATCAGAGAGCACGCTTCAAAGCAAGTCTCCGAGGACACCGACAACGGGAGAGATGGGGCATTGTCCCGCGCGGATTAAGGTAAAACTTTGAAAGTTAACGGACCCAAATAATCAATAGGTTTTCAGTACCTCGTTATTTTTTCGGTTTAGATCGCTTGTTCACAAAAAGCGGACTATGGTCCGGCGCATTGTCACGGAAACACGACGCGATGTCGAGGTGAGCCTTGACTGCAGCGGCGAAAATAAAGCGATGCATGAGCTGATCGTAACCATAGGTTCAACAAAGCTTCAGCTCAGAGAGAAAGTTCATTTATTACTGTTTGTGTTTTGGGCTTCGTTGCCAGAACCTTTTCCCTCAGTCCCGTGGTACAACACCTCACACGGCTGCATGATAGCGTCTCTGTTACAGACATTAGAGCTCTGCTCAGCTAACTGTGGATGTTATGTACACACAATTTACACTTTCGGGTTAATCCTTGATAAATTAAATTAATTCAGAAAATACAAATGAATGAAACATTTTTGGCCCTTTTTAACAGCATCATATCATCATATGAAATGTACCTAGTTATACATTGTAATTAATATTGATCACAACAAAAAAGTTTTTTCTTTTAATCCATTGTCAGCACTAATTAAAAACAAACATTCTAAATGTATAGTTTTGTGTGTGACTTTATATTGTAATTATTCACAGATAATAATTGGTCAGAAAATACTGTAACTAAAAGAATAAAACAACTAGCTACTAATTTTTTTCCAGGTTTACAATTCTTCAGTTTTATTCTATTCCCAGCCCTAATTTGAATAAATTGACATATTAACTTGGGCATTGTGTTTTGGGTTAAAGGCTTATTTTACCAGTTTTATGTTACTACAAAATAAACCCACTTTCCTTTTTTTTTTTCTTTAAAGGAAAATTGAGTCTCTATATGAAGAAGTTCAAACAATGTCCCAGAGTCAAGACGCCATACTGAAAAACCAAGAGGGATATTGCAGTTGGATAACATGGAACAAGAAACCAGGACACCGGACCAGAAAACCTCAACTGAACTTTCAGTATGTATTTAGTGTGTAAAAATATTAATGTATGGTGAGATACTATGCTTTTGTCAGAGCTTTTTGTAACTCAATCACATCACATAACCAATAACTGTCTGTTTCTGACTTTGCCTGTTTAGGGTTTTCAAGATGGTTTTCTCACTGTAGACTAGAGTAACAATAATAATGCTTTTGCTGGTCTGTTATGTAGAGTATGCTGATCTTTTACATTGTTTCTGTAAACTAATTGTATAATTGTGACTAACAAATCTTAATTTATCTTTTATGTAAACAACCAATTTGCTTGTAATTTTTTAAATCTCCTCTGTTTATTTGTGCGTATATTGTAAGATATTTGCCATAATGACAATGTTACTGTAACCTAAATGACTTGATATTTTTATCGTTTAGACTTGTCCGTCACATACCTAAGAACCTTGGAGAACAGCTTCACTGGAAGGTCCTGCCAACTCACCAGTATGTTTCTTTCTCACTATTGTTTTAGGAATTATTAACCTCGAAGAACTCCAGTCAAAATATGAAATATTGTCTTGTCTCTTTTTTAAAGCTTCAGAACGCAGCACAACGAGGAGGTGATAGCTGCAGTGGTTCAAGCAGTAAAAGATGCAGAACCAAATTGGAGCTTCCACCAAGTCAGAAGTATGTATTGTACACTAAAGTTGAATTTACATTATTCATTATAAGTTAAGGTTACTTACGCAGAGTTTCTATTAGACATATACGCAAAACTTTATCAAAAGTCTAGATATGTAGAGAAAAACGCAATTTTGCAATTATATTTTAATTATAGTCCCTTTTAACATTTTTTTTAATAAATAATGTTCCCTGGGTGTTTGATTGTGAAGTTTTTAACCAAAATCCCACAATCTTAATGTTGTAAAAGGCCTTCTTTTTCATTTTGATCTGATGCTTCTGTTTCGATAAATGCAAGTTTTTTTTCAAAATGGTGATGTTTTCATTAAGCAAATTTATTATTGCAAATCCAATTTGCACAATTTCATAGTTAATAGGAGACACTCAAACTGACATTTGGTCTTACTATCTTTACAGAAATTTTTGGGATAGGGAGGCAATCCTACTGGTGTGATAGACACAATTCACCTAGTACAACGGTGTGAAACTCAATCACACAGGGGGCCAAAATCCAGATAACATAGAAGGTACTGGCTATGGAGAGAAAATAGACTCACTCTGATTTGTGCGTGCGTGATTCTTGATTTGTGCATAAATTTAGATTTGTGCATGCACAATTCTTGATTTGTTACTCATATAATACGTTTTGTGCAAAAGTAAAAAAATTACAAAACTTAAAAATACAAAATACAATTCACACATGCACAAATAAAATTACAACAGCCTGAAACTAATTACACAAAAAAATCTTTTAAAAATACGCACGGATCACCTCTTACGCACGCACGCAGCATAAGTTATGCACGAATCTACCGTGAGACTCTTTTCACGTCTCACAAATTCGTCCGTGAGGGATGCGTTCAAGTATTACCAGAATGCTCGTTCACCATAGTTTTCTTGTCAGCCGTTTAAAGCTTCGATTGTAAATAAAATCCGGAAAAACTTGACATTTTCCCAGACCAGAGAAACCCCACCACCACCCTCGCGTTGATGAGGAGCGCTGTCAGACGAGCCGCTGCAGCGAAGAAGCGCCTCTTTTCTAGAAATATTCTTGTTTTAAAAGGGATAAAGTGTTTTAAAAATGCTTATTTAGACTTTTTAAAATTGATTATCGGGAATATATTTTTAAGAAAGTGGGAACATGTCTAGTTTTACCAGATAATATTCACATTCAAAGTTTAAAACGGCTGACAAGAAAACTATGGTGAACGAGCATTCTGGTAATACTTGAACGCATCTCTCACGGACGAATTTGTGAGACGTGAAAAGAGTCTCACGGTAGATCCATGCGTAACTTAGGCTGTGTGCGTGCGTAAGAGGTGATCCGTGCGTATTTTTAAAAGATGTTTTTGTGTAATTAGTCTCAGGCTGTTATAATTTTAATTTGTGCATGTGTAAATTGTATTTTGTATTTTTTTTACTTTTGCACAAAACGTATTATATGAGTTACAAATCAAGAATTACGCACGCCTAAATCAGAGTGATCTATTTTCTCTCCATACTGGGCTGAAGAGGATAAACATTTATTGCATACAAAAAGAAAAACAAAATTGTTAAAAAATTTATTATTTTTTTTTTTTAGACATAATTATTGAATACAAACTGACAGGCCTATTATTTCAGAATAAATCAACCTAAACCTTAAATAACTTTCAATAGTTTGGTTTCTATGAAATACATATTCTCTTAAAATTGGGATGTTACAAGATAACATTGGGCTAGTAATAATAATACTGTCAAATGATCTATGGGGCTGTCGATCATAGATCCAGGCCACACCTCCACCACTCAATTTGCCTCCACTAGCGCACCCGCCCCCCTCTTTATTCTTTTTTTAACATTTTTTTTGGCATTTTCAAAGTCTGGGCTGAGTATGGAATCAGACTCCACTGCCCTCTCTGGTACCCTTTAAGTTAAGCCACTGTCAAAGTATGCATGGCAAATTTGGAACATTCCACTTTGGAAATAAACATGCTAATTAATATGTTGACCTCATCTTGTGTACATTTTCCATCTTCTAGGAGCTTGTAATCAAGCTTTTGAGAACCTAAAGTGCCAAGAGCAAATGGAGTGAGATGGCATGAAGGGAGGTGTCAAGAAGAAGAAACTCCTGACCAGTAGACGTGATCAGGTGAGTTTTCCTATTTGAATAAGGGCCTTGATTATTTTAATCAGATCATGGCATGGTCCAGTTGAACCAAATATGTTTATACTAGATATTTATGTGTAGGGATGAGAAAATCTATTCCTGTCTGCTAGTGGTTTGTATGTTGTATTTGTAGTACAAAAAGTGCAGCAATCACCTGTTACACCTAAACTACTTGGCACTGAGTTTGCGTATGCACACATGTACACACACAATGTATAATCTGTTTTGTCTTATTTTAAAAAGAAAACGATTGTCTTCTCTTGTAGCTCTTCAGAAGGCGAGAAGGTTCTCAATCAAAAGGGACTTGTTATTGATCCAAGGAGCCAATCCAGACGATGTCAGCGATGAGGAAAGCAACAGCATATTATGCCTCGCCAAAGTGGCGCTCCACTCGGCTAACCGGACTGATATCAAAATGCCAAAGAATCTTTGATGACAACAGATAAAAAGGAATAGAGCCAAGGTCCACACACATAAGACACTCAGCTGGTTTTAGTAGGAGGAATCATCCCCCTGTCAAGAGCTGCTATCTGGGAGAGAAGTGCAATATGGATTGTGTAGTGTTGTCTTTTTATTTTAATAAAATCATTTGAGTGTAACTGGTTTTCTTTCATGTTTATTTGTGTATTCTTTTTGAGATGACTGGAACTTTGAAATATATTTATGTCAGATATGATGTGTATACTGACCTCAGAAATCAAGATATTTGATAACCTGAATGAAATCTGGAAATATCCTGACCTCAGATATGATGGGTATTCTGACCTCAGAAATCAAGGTGACTTAAGTGAAATTTGGAGAAATCCTGACATCAGATATGATGGGTATCCTGCCTCAGAAATCAAGGTGACTTGAGTGAAATCTGGTGATATCCTGACATCAGATATGATGGGTATACTGACCTCAGAAATCAAGGTGACTTGAGTGAAATTTGGAGAAATCCTGACATCAGATATGATGGGTATCCTGCCTCAGAAATCAAGGTGACTTGAGTGAAATTTGGAGAAATCCTGACATCAGATATGATGGGTATCCTGCCTCAGAAATCAAGGTGACTTGAGTGAAATCTGGTGATATCCTGACATCAGATATGATGGGTATACTGACCTCAGAAATCAAGGTGACTTGAGTGAAATCTGGAGAAATCCTGACATCAGATATGATGGGTATACTGACCTCAGAAATCAAGGTGACTTGAGTGAAATCTGGAGAAATCCTGACATCAGATATGATGGGTATACTGACCTCAGAAATCAAGATGACCTGAGTGAAATCTGGTGATATCCTGACATCAGATATCCTTAGTGTTGGGATATGGCCTGAATCTGACATTTTGCCGCATCTGATATTCGGAGAGAATCTCAACTCCAGATTCTATCAGAATAATTGTGTCCCATACCCGGAGTGGATATGCCAAGGACGTGAACTCAGGAACTGTCATGGTCGGAGTGTATCCACCTTGGATATCACCAGCTATGGGTTATGTTTGAAGATATCCAAAGAAAAATCTCTCCGGATTCTGGGGGTTTTTGCGCAGTGTAGGTTAGCCAAAACAGTTAGCATGTAGCTGTAAAAAAAAAGGCAAACTTCCAAATAGCCTAAAAAAACTGAAAAAAGCCAAAACAGCTAGCATGTAGCTGAAATATTAGCCAAACTTCAAAATAGCCTAAAAATTTTTTAGTAAATGCCAAAATAGTCCAAAAAGCTTGCAGAATGCCAAATTTGAAAACTTTAAAACCATAACTTTTTAACATAATTATGAATAAAAACAGGCAGGAATATTATTCCAGAATAAATCCACTGAAACCTTAAATAATTTTCAATATTTAACTCTCCATAAAAATATATTTTGTCAAAATTATACAATTGTAGCCGTGACGGGTTCTGGAAGTCTGTTTGCCCCGAAAGAGATACAGCGATTTGAATAACATGTATGGATGGATGTTCAGGAGGAGAACTATCTGATCAATCCACAGTCAATCTGAGTCACTGAGAAACTTTACATGCCAAAAGTTGAGACCCTGATTGGTTGATGTGCCCCAGTGACTCCAAAGTTCAAATATTTGGACTCTCGCTGTGCTGCTGCCAGACCTCCACGCCTGTCACTTAAATTGCGCCGCAGGAATGCAGATTAGATCTATACCAATGACTGAACATAGAAACTTACCGCCTCTGCTGCACGGATCGCATTCAATAGAAATGCAGCTGACAATAAACTTCCCTATTGTTGATAATTTGATGATAATTAGGAAGTCAGTGGAGTTTCTGATTGGGTTGTTCAACAGGATCTTAGGTGGAGAGAAGATGCCTGAGGAATGGAGGAGGAGTGTGATGGTGCCCATTTTAAAGAATAAGGGAGATGTGCAGAGTTGTGGTAACTACAGAGGAATAAAGCTGATGAGCCATACAATGAAGGTATGGGAAAGAGTAGTGGAAGCTAGACTAAGAGCAGAAGTGAACATTTGTGAGCAGCAGTATGGTTTCATGCAGAGAAAGAGCTCTACAGATGCTACATTTGATCTGAGGATGTTGATAGAGAAGAACAGAGAAGGTCAGAGAGAGCTCCACTGTGTCTTTGTAGATCTGGAGAAAGATCATGACACAGTGTCCAGAGAGGAACTATGGGATTGGATGAGGAAGTGTGGAGTGACAGAAGTATGTTCATGTATGAGGGCTGTAAGACATGGTGAGGTGTGCTGTCGGGGTGACAGAGGAGTTCAAGGTGGAGGTGGGAGTACATCAGGGATCAGCTCTGAGCCCCTTCCTGTTTGCAATGGTGATGGACAGACTGATGAGGTTAGACAGGAATCACCATGGACTATGATGTTTGCAGATGATATTGTGATTTGTAGTGAGAGCAGAGAAGAGGTGGAGGAGGAGCTAGAGAGGTGGAGGAGGAGCTAGAGAGGTGGAGGAGGAGCTCGAGAGGTGGAGGAGGAGCTAGAGAGGTGGAGGAGGAGCCAGAGAGGTGGAGGAGGAGCTAGAGAGGTGGAGGAGGAGCTCGAGAGTGGAGGAGGAGAGGAGCCAGAGAGGTGGAGGAGGAGCTAGAGAGGTGGAGGAGGAGCTCGAGAGAGGTGGAGGAGGAGCTAGAGAGGTGGAGGAGGAGCTAGAGAGGTGGAGGTTTGCCCTGGAAAGGAGAGGAATGAAGGTTAGCCGCAGTAAGACAGAGTACATGTGTGTGAATGAGAGGAACCCAAGTGGAGGAGTGAGGTTACAGGGAGAAGAGATAAAGAAGGGGGAGGAGTTTAAGTATTTAGGGTCAACAGTTGGAATGGGTGGAGAAAATGTGAGAAGATTTTTGTTTTTGTCGGTATGTAACTTATTGCACTGCCGTGGTGTTTCTGTATCGTCAATCCAAACTCAGGTCGTCGTTGTAAATGAAAAACTAAACCAGATCTTCAGGATTAGATTTCTGATTATCACAGTAATCTTATTACTCCTTGTTTTTATTTAAATATTTTATGTTTTACAGGGATGCCCCCAATGGCACCCATCCCAACCCCAATTCCAGCCCCTCAACCACCTCTCCCTTTACCTCCTCTTCCTTTGGGAGTATCCCCCCCTCTTGTCTCGACTGCACCTCCACCACTTCCACAGCCCATTGCAAACGGCGCACCCCCCACAGCCATGATGCCACCACTCTCAGGCTTTTCCCTCCCAGGTAAACTCAAGTCCACACAAAGAAACTGTCTTTATTTCAGCAGAAGCTTCCGTCAGGTAATTTTCCATACCCCGCAGAAACATTAGGGTCTCAAAATCTCCTTGATCCTTGTGCCAGGTTTTTCATCACACCTGTTCAACAAAAATACCACAATAATAAAAATGAATGTTGAAGATGTGGAAATAAAAGGGCCAACCACTTTCATATATTTTGGAGCTTCAACGTTATTGGTCAGAAATGTCAATGTTTTTTAGTGAGCATTCTGTAATCAGACCAATGTACTGGACAGAGAATGTCAGATATTTTTCAAATTTTGTTTGATTAATTTTGTCACTTTGGATTTTAATACTTTTGCTTTGTTATACTTCACTGTTTTAAGTGTTGAGATTCACCTAAGATAACCTTCACTTTGAATTGTAGCTCCTGCTGCCAACAAAACAACCTCATTTAACCGCTCCAGCTCCAAGTTGCAGAAAGGCTCATCGCTGGAAACTGCTGGGTAGGTCATGTCTGCAGAAAAGATGTGTCGTTTCTGTCTGAATCTTACCTTTATCGGCCCTTCTAAAGCTGCATTCACACCATGGATGTAATCATTCATCATTTAACTGATTTATCACTTTATTGATTTATATTCCTGCAATTTACCCAGATCGATCTGTCTGAGGTAAGTTGTTAATAAAATCAAACCAAATTAGGGTCGATTAGTCGTGACAACGTTGACTACGTCAACAACTAATTTAATAGTCGACGCATTAAAGTTCTCCTTTAATTTTTGTGAGCAGTGTATATTTGTATGTGTGCGTGTATATATTTGAAAGCCAGTCGTATTTGTTATTGTTTTTTTGAGTGTTCTTTAGCTGGTTTCTGATAACCTTCATGACTTCTTTTGTTACTCCTCCTCCTGTTCTGCTCCAGCCCTCAGCCCCCCACTGACTGGGCCGTTCCCCAGTCCTCTCGGCTAAAGTACAGGCAGCTTTTTAACTCGCACGACAAGATGATGAGTGGACACCTTACAGGTAGGCATGTGCTTTTTCCCCCGGATGTTTTAGAGGCTGCAAGTCTGAAGCTGACACTTGTCCACAGTCTCAGATGCTACTTTGTCTAAAGCTGCCATGTTTAAGCATACTTAACTTAAGCTGAAGTGTCTGATGTAGGGATGTCCCAATCAGGTTTTTTAGGGCCCGATCAGATGACGGGATTCTTTATTTTTAAGAATTTAACATCTTAAGACATCACATTTTGGGTTTTATTGCCACAGTACCGGTATTTAATTTTCCTAACTGGGATTAATGTGAAGTTGACGTGATCCATTCATGACATGCCGACTTCTGGTGGAGTATTTATCCTTAACAATAAACCTTTAAGTATACGGCGGTGATCATTAGAATCAATTGAATATATTACCGAGAGGGAGGGTCTAAGAGCAGGGATATCCAGTTTATTTAGTTTATTAGTCAGCTTAGTCTTTAGATATTCTTCTTCATGTTTCTGTTTTCTGCATCTGTAAATATTTTCTGCATCTGTAAAATTACCTGCATGAAGCCCAATGAGGCAAATTTCTTTGTGATTTTGGGCTATATAAATAAAATTGAATTGAATTGAATATCTGATAGTCGTCAGAAAACATCTGACATCGATCGAGTCATCAACCATCCCTAGTATGAAGCATACAATTCTGAGGAACACATGTTAGAGGTGCATGCATTTAAAGCTGGCATATCTAAAGTTGGGCTGGGTGATATTGAATTTTTTCATTTCACGGCATAGTTTATTATTTATCTGTGAATAAGCTAGAAACTAAAAGCGAATTCTCAGAATTTCTTCTGGTAGTTTAGACCGTAGATGATGTTCAGGTCTGAACTTTGATTTTGGTGACACTGCTTCATGTGATAATAGAGGTTGGTGGTATTTCCACGTTGAAAAAGAAGATTCCTTCTGCTCACCTTGCAGAGCATGTTCCTTTCTTTAGTCGGACTTTAAATAACTGAAACAGAAGGGGCGGAAATTACCTCACCGACAAATTTTCATAGAAATACCATAAGCATTTTATTTTTTTTTAGCTTTTTCTGGTTTTTATTATTTTGGAAAAATGACACTGCATAAGTAAGATATATAAATCAAAATGGTATGAACACGTCTTTATTGTCATCTAAATGTAAACTCAAATTCAAACATGCAGAGAAAACAAGGACAGATTTACTAGTTATTTCCTAATTCTACCTCCAGGTGATCACAGTTTATAACAAAAAACCTACAATGTTTTGAGTTATTGTTATCATTAGGACCGGGAATCGATAAAAACGATGTAACTAATTAATCACAACCTGGAAAAAAATTAATCACAAAATTTTTTTCTTCTTTAGTCGCTTTGTTTGCCGACCACTTATGATCTGCAAGCAATCACAATATGAAATGCTGGCATTCATTTAAAAAAAGTAATCAGATTAATCACACTTTTAGATTTCAGCTTTTGAACAAAAGCAGGCCAGAGAGAACATTTGTCCCTCACTGTTATTGTCTGAGATTTTTAAATGTGTGTAAATTCTGAGCACAAAACACATCAACATTAAGATCAGCTGAACTCAAGACTTAAATGTCTGCAGTGTTACTCCAAGAAAGAAAAGATGCTGACAGACAGGAATTACAACCTGCAGATCTAAAAAAACGTTCCGCTCACATAGCCCAAATGCTCTATATCACTTAAAAAAAAAAAGTAACCAACAAAAAAAAGCTTCATCATCTGGACAAAATCAAGAGGTTAGAGGTGAACTTTCTCTCTGAACTGACGATCTATTTAACAGATCACATGTATTGCTTTCGTTTACTATTTACCATGTTTTTTCATGCACACCATGAAAACCTGAGGCTGCTGAGGCAAAAAGATTTAAAACTGGAGGATCTTGTGGATTTTTAACTTCTAAACAGAGCCAGTGGGAAAACATTAGCGTTCAATATCCAAAACATTTCTTATAAAATGAAGGAGGATACAAACTGAGAGGATGCAGGAACTTCAAGGTCAGATTGATGAGAACCACAAAGAAAAGTTTCTGTGTGTGGCGCTAAACTTTTGAACAGGTTAAGTGATGAGCTCAAACTATGTTCAAACATCCATGAATTCAAGAAAATGAATAAAGAAACTCAAATTTCGCAAAGATAAGAAGAACTGGTGTTTAAATAGTTCCAAATGTCTGAACTTGAATGTGATCAAATAAGCAAAACTCTTTTATATACAACCAATGAGTTTTACACTGTGTGATGTGAAATAACAGTGACTGAAATGTTTGATTACTACCAATCAATTATTTTCTTAATCTGAAATATGTGGCAATGATCACTAGATTAATATAATTGTGTATTCTAATGAAAATCAATGATTATTACATATTGATTACCTAAAGTGTGAATCATTAATGTTTACTGATATTGAGTATGAATTCTTTCAGAGGATAGTCAATAAGAACTCTAGTTGTTACTTTAAAATTTGATTTTCAATTTGTTTGTAGGATTTCTGGATTAAAATGAAATTGTATTTTGATAATAATCAGTGAGTATTACAAATCTGTTACATAATGTGTGATTGATGTTACTTTTTACTGAAATCATTAAAGAATGTTTTATGAGATTAATCAATAATCAACAAGCACTACACTTTGCTTCTTTGAAAAAAAAATACTTGCTCTTGATCTGATCAGAACGGATCACAAAAACTTTGCAAAACTGTAAAGTGAAGTAACTAAATAGGGGTGGGATTATATAAATTTGCTTCTTCCTACTCCTTTTCAATCAATCAATCAATCAATCAATCAATCAATCAATCAATCAATCAATCAATCAATCAAACTCTACTGACTTTAGTTAAGAATAATTATATTTAAAGAGGCCATTCCATGATTTTTTTTAAAGCCTTTCAGAGTAAACTATAACCATATATATGATCATATATTACATTTGGACCACTAAAAAACAATTTATGAAATATGAGTTATTTTTCGTGAGTTTTTTCTACCCAGAAGTAAATCGACTGAATTCCTGAAGCTCCAGCTACCGCTGCATGTGGCCGTGACAATTTCATGACCTCATCCTAGAGTCTTTCTTTCTTCGTTTCTCCCTTGAAAATAAACAACATCCACTGATTATCATTAGCTCTGTGGAGAAATTGAGAGTAGTGTTAGACTGGGGGTGGATCTTGCAGCACAGACTCTTCCTGGAGAGAGCTGTTGGCATCGATCTTACGTCAGCGCGTTTCCAACCGCTCGTTTTTGTGGGTATGGGAGGGGCTGCTGCCGACTCTGCAGGTTTTTAAAGGATTACTCTTAAATGCATGAATGGATCAAAATGCCACTTTGGGGTTCTTCATAATGAGGAATGAACAGTAAAATGTATTTAAAACCTCAAAAAGTAGAATTTTCATGGTGGGGCTCCATTTATGAATCAAATGTGACACAAGTGTATCTTTGTTTTTTTTCTCCAATCAATGTTTTTTGTTATTTATGTAATATGTTTGACAAATCTGTGTTTTTTGTCTTGTATTGCCCACGATCTATGTTTAAAATAAACTAGATCAATCAATCAATCAATCAATCAATCCGTGGAGGCAGCATGGAAAGTCGGTCAGGTTGTGAATTAAAACTATACTTAATGTGGTGCATTTAGACAATTATTGTATTTTGGTGATGCAGAGTTGGAAATGATTCTCCCTTTCATGCATGCTCTTTCCAATGTGCATGAACATTTACCCTCTAAAAGTTATCTGGGGGTCAGCTGATGCCCGTAAAGGTTTGCCCATTTTTCGTGCACATACAGCCTTTATCTACCTGCAACAGCAGTTGTGACTACAGCACTATGCTCCTGAGGGAACAGCTTCCTCAATTCACTTCATTTTTGATTCTGACATGTCTTAAGCTGACCTGTCTCTCTCTCTCTCTCTGTGCTTCAGGCCCACAGGCTCGTACCATCCTGATGCAGTCCAGTCTTCCTCAGAGTCAGCTGGCCAGCATATGGTCAGCGCCCAGAATTTAAAGCCCTTATTTGTAAAAGTGAAGAAATGTTGACGCTGTGTTTGTTCCTCTGAAGGAGTCTGTCAGACATCGATCAGGACGGAAAACTGACAGCTGAGGAGTTCATCTTGGCCATGCACCTCATAGATATGGCCATGTCAGGCTTACCGCTGCCACCAGTGCTTCCCCCAGATTACCTCCCACCAACATTCAGGTACAGACTCAACAACTTAAGATGCCCAGTTGTTTAAAGCCCTGCCAATGGTCCATGGAGGGCTGATGTTGTATGTGTTTGTTTAAGGCGGGTGCGAAGCGACAGCGTTCAGTCAGACCAAAAAAGCATCCAGGAGGAGGTGGAGGACGAATCAGAGAGTAGCCAGGAGAAGAAACTACCTGGTGAGATCCTGATCTTAAAGTTGGCTTTACCTTGCATCCAGATTTCTGTTAACAGGTTAAAGAAAATCTGATTGTCTGAGGCAGATTCTTTAGAGAAACAATCCTTAATCAAAAATATGTTATTATGACAAATATGCATGTTACCTTCAAAAGCTGCTATATGAAAGAAGAGATCGTCTGTGAGATGCTGGAAGAAATCAGCTCTGGTTTCCTCTGATGGTCCTCTTGTTTCAGCAGGTGTGAGAGCTCACCTCAACTCTGGTTTGGACCAAACTCTTGAAAACAAGGGTCTCTGTTCACTTCCAGAGGAACTCTGGTGCAGATCACTTCAGTGTGAATTCAGACAGATTTCACACAGACCAAAGAGAGGAGAAATGTTTCCGGGTCAACTCTGACTCCATTTCACTCTGCAGTTAGCACCACCCTGAACATCTTAAAACATCATTTACTGCAAAACCACTGAAAAAAAGAGAGCTGACCATGGTGCCCAAAAAATCCAAGCGACAAGTGAAAAAAAAAACCTATCAAAATAGTGTTTAACCCTTGTGCTCTCTTATGGGGTCCAGATGACCCCACTCTTAATATAAACATGCCTCAAAAAGCCATAGGCGCAGGGTAGCCGTGTATCTATGAAACATCATAGAGAATCAATGGGAAACGGATAGGGGGTTTTCACTAAACACAAATTTTTGGTGGGCCAAATCTGGCCCGTGGGCCACACTTTAGGCGCCTGTAATCTAGAAACTGGGCTGGGCTCCACATGATAATGACCCCAAACACTCCTCCAAGATGAACACTGCCTCGCTAAAGAGACTGAGGGTGAAGATGATGGATTGGACAAGGATGTATCCAGATCTAAACCCAACTGAACACTTTGGGGTGTCCTAAAACAGAAGGTGGAGGAGCTTGAGTCTCAAATGTACATTAGCTCTGTGATGTCATCATGGAGGAGTGGAATTGGACTCCAGTGGCAACTTGTGAAGTTCTGGCGAGCTCCATCCTAGAAGACTTCAGAGGAGTGCTGGAAAATAAAGGTGGACACAAAATATTGACATTAAGGATTTTCACTTAGGGGTGTACTCACGTCTTTTTTAATGAGTAACTTTGAAGGAAAAATAAATGAACACTGCCATACAAAATGGATATTGGCTACTTTTCTCTTTGTCAAAAATTCATTTCGACAGATATAAATACATATAAATATGAACAAATATCTGCAGAAATGTAAGGGGTGTACTCACTTTTGTGAGATACTGTATGTATATGTGTGTGTGTTTATATACAGTGCTCCTTTTTATTTTGTATAAATATATATATATATATAGATTTTTTTTTGCCTGTATGGTGGTGCAGTGGTTGGTACTCTTGCCTCACAGCAATTAGAAAAATTGATGACATTTTAATCACTGTCTCACTGTAGTGACCTTTGAGGATAAGAAGAGGGAGAACTTTGAGCGAGGAAACCTGGAGCTGGAAAAGAGACGCCAGGCTCTGCAGGAGCAGCAGAGGAAGGAACAGGAGAGGCTGGCTGCACTGGAGAGAGAAGAGCAGGAGAGGAAGGTAGACTGGAGCTGCTTTGCTTCTGCTCTGTTAGAGCAAATCATGCTTACTGTGATTGGCAGAGGTGGGACATTCTCACAATAAGTTAAACATATTGTTGTGCTTTTACTGTTTGGTCTTCATTTTAATGACACACATAAAAGTTCTGTTTGATCTTACTAATAATAAACAAGAAGAATCTGAGGCCGGAGGTCCATGGCGACCAGTTCTGGTCTGTCGTTGCCGGGGCTCCACTCTTCAGTCAGTCACAAACTCTAACAGTAGTTCTGTCTTGTTGCAAGTCTGACACTTTGAGACAGACTCAAGTTCTGCATTGAGGACATTAATGACTGGATGTGTCACAACTTACTTCAGTTAAACCAGTGTTTTTCAATTATTTTCTATCACGCCCCCCTATGAAGAACTTACCCTTTCGCGCCCCCCCTATAACTTTCTGCTGCAAATATCATTGGTATCATCAGTTAATTTGCTCAAGTTAAACAAATATCTCTTCAAAATATTGCACCTTTATTATCATTAAAGGATATATATAAAAAACAAACTTCTACATAATCTGTTTTATTGATTTTTCTTTCTGTCTTTTTTTTTTTTTTTTATACTTCCAAACTTTCAGACAAAGTAAAACAACAATCTTTCTTTTTTTCCCTCCACAGTAGTGATGGGAATTCTGGCTTTTCTCATAGATTCAGTTCTTTTGCATTGGTTCAATGAAAACAGCAGCTCTTTCAGCTCCCAAGTGTCTTTTAAGGTTGTTTTTTCCTTTATTTAATTTATTATCAACTACTATGTAGGATTATGCACAAAATCCATAACTAATGTAAACACGTTTTTATTCATATAAAGTGTATATCATATATATTCTGTTATTTATCCCTTCCAGATAAAATGTACAAAATAAATGAAAAAGGAATAGTTATTAACTATTCAGTTTTTAACACTTTATATTTTAAGCTTTTATTTTTTTCATTTAAACATATTTGAAGTGGAA
This sequence comes from Oryzias javanicus, assembly GCA_003999625.1. Lineage (NCBI taxonomy): Eukaryota > Metazoa > Chordata > Actinopteri > Beloniformes > Adrianichthyidae > Oryzias > Oryzias javanicus. The sequence continues at coordinate 756,356 of CM012458.1, read as the reverse complement.
AACACAAAACTCTACAACCACAATCCAAAATACAAAAGTGTGCAAAACCAACAAGTAAAGACTTTTGTTCAAAATAGCGTTAAGTAAGACAAAAGTGATTGACCGGATTCTCTTGATCATTTTGTCAAGTCAGGTCTAAAGTCATAAAATGCATGGCTCCAATCTGATTTGAGTCCTAGTCATGTGACTCCAGTCCACACCTCTGGTAACTGGTACACCAGTCAGGGGAAAGATGACAAATAAATGTTCTGAATTTGGCATTTAGGAGCGTGAGCGTCTGGAGCAAGAAAGAAAGCGACAGCTGGAACTGGAGAAACAGCTGGAGAAACAGAGAGAGCTGGAGAGGCAAAGAGAAGAGGAGCGGCGCAAGGAGCTGGAGAGAAGAGAGGTACCATGCTGACAGTTTTCATGCCAGAGACGAGCTTCCTGCTGCAGGTGTTAAAGTGAAACACTTTTCTGTTTGTGCTCCAGGCTGCCAAACGTGAGCTGGAGCGCCAGCGGCAGTTGGAGTGGGAGCGCCAGCGCCGGCAGGAGCTCCTGACTCAAAGAAACCGGGAGCAGGAGAGCATCGTGCTGCTCAAGGCCCGCAAGAAGACCCTGGAGTTTGAGCTGGAGGCTCTGGTAGGTGCTGTCATGAAAACCTCCTGCGCCAGAAACATTTGATCTTCTCTTTCCAATCAACAGGAAAACTGCTCCTTAAGCTATCCAGACTTTTACCCCGGTCTCACACCGTGACTGTTCCGGCTCCGGTACACACACCTATTCTTTGCCAAACTTGAAAAGTTCGAGAGGCACTCAGACTGCAGTCGTATCCTACCTCTGTGGTCTGGCCTGGCGGTCTGGCCTCTGGGTCTGGCCTCTGGGGTCTGGTCTCTGTGGTCTGGCCTGGCGGTCTGGCCTCTGTGGTCTGGTCTCTGCGGTCTGGTCTCTGTGGTCTGGCCTGGCGTTCTGGCCTCTGTGGCGATCTGAATCTGTTTTGTTGGATTCAAATATTAGCCAGGCGCCGGAGCCGAACTAGAGCACTTTTTTGTGAAGTTTGGTCTATTAATGACCCAACCGGAAATAATTTAAGCCTATTTAAAAAGCATCCAGTACATTTTCAAAAATAAAACCTATTTTTTGCTGTACTCGCAATTTTTACCGCGTTGTAAGCATTATGTGATTGTGATAACCAACCCCGGTCCCTCCTACTTGTTACACAATACGTGAAGTATGAAACGCTTGCGTGATGCAGGAATTTCCTTGTAGGGAAGTGAGAATGAAGTGCATGAAAATATTCTGATAATTGCAGAGGATGTGTTTTTTATTTTTTTACAGATGTGTTTTTAATGAGTATGAATCTGTAAAGGACCCTCTGCAGGGGTGAGAAGGGGACGGCGGCGTTCTCCGTATCCAGTCCCTAACCTCCGCAAATAAGGGGGATTACTATACTACCTATATCAGACCCTCCAGGATTTCGCAACAGATGTTTATGATTGTTGCGGCCTAAAACACCTGATGTTGTAGCAGCTGTTGTGAAAAGTTGCGAAAAAGTTGCAATGTTTTTTTTTTTATAATTTATATTTTTTTTTAAGGCACCTAAAAATGTTAATTATGAAATAAAATTAACATTATCAAAAATTTTAGAAGGACGAAAGAGGGATAATAAAAAGAGCACGGAAAGGAGTTAGAAGGGAAACAGTCACATGCTGCGTCATCATCCATGACTGTTGTCACGGTAGATTGGTCAATGTTGTAGGAAAGTTGTTGAGAAAGTAGAAAGTTGCAGAGTGAGCAACAGATCATGGGGTTTGCTTGAATTTTCTTTAATAGTTGCAATCGTAACACCGCAAAATCCTGGAGGGTTTCCTACATAAATGGCGGGTTGTCACGTGAACCTACACGAGGTGGGCAGCAGAGCCTGTGGCTGCAGCCTCTGTGACTCAGACTTGTTCTTCCATAAAACAGACACTCTGATCTTTAACGCCTGGTCTGCACCAAACACGGAAACGCTGTAAAGAGATACGGAACAGAGGCCTGTTCCATTCGCCCCCCCCGTTAACCTGTGGGTTGGTTCTCATCAGACGCACAGCGCCGCGGTCCTCCACGGCCGGCTTGCTGCATGCACGATTGTTTCAATGTCTGGTCTAGTTTTTGAACGAACCGCGAGCGATCTGCATCAATCCTGGCAGGAAGTTATGCCAACACACATGAGAAAATCTGTTCAATTTTCAAAATATAACCCATTTTTCGCAATAAAATAACCTGATTAACAAATGCGGCCATATTTTTGTGCCTAAACAGCTAAAATACACACAAAAAACAAAGAGTCACGCACACAGATCAACGTAGTAGACCAACTACAGAGCGGGGGTGTATGGTTTTTGGTGTCTGATGATGACAAAAGAAAAGGCTTTAAATAACCACGGCTGAGCAGCAGCTTCGACCTGCACGGAAAAATATGTGTCTGGTGTGAACTGGAGATTAGCGGATACTGCGTGTACTCCGCCTGCACACCGGTGTCAACTAGTTGTAACGTGAATGACTGATGTTTTCCATGAAGGATGTAAATGTCTGTCGGCAGCTGAATTTCTTGCACTTTAACTGTTTCTGTCACTTCACTCTTCAGAATGATAAGAAGAACCAGTTAGAGGGAAAATTGAGAGACGTCCGTTTTCGTCTGTCCAATCAGAGGAAAGAAGTGGAGCAGACTAACCTGACCAGAGAAACGCGCATTGCTGAGATCACACAGCTGCAGCAGCAGTTAGAGGTTTGAGAAACAAACTACTCCTTTGTCCTCTTAACTTTTCCTTGGTGTACTGATCAAAGTCTACAAAAGTGTGTGTCCTGGTGTGCAGGAGTCCCAGCAGTGGTTGGGGAGGCTGATTCCAGACAAGCAGAGTCTGAACGACCAGCTGAAGCAGGTTCAGCAGAGCAGTTTACACCGTGAGTTTCTTCTTCATTATTCTGGAGCATTTCTAGGTTTTAGATCAGGGGTGTCAAACTCAATCGCACAGGGGGCCAAAATCTAGGGATGTCCCGATCAGGTTTTTTTGGCCCCGATCCAATTCTGAGTCATTGGATTTTGTGTATCTCCCGATACAGAGTATAGATCTGATACTTTTGTAACACATTTGGAACATGAACAAATTGAATAAACAAATTTGTGTTATCCTTTATTCTTATTTCATTAATCTTCTTTTATCATTAAAAACTTAAATAAAACACTTCTGTGAAGAAGCTTTAATAACAAGTTAAAATACAGCAAATATAAACTAGGAAAAAAATAACTAAAGTTCAGTGACTTTAGCTTTCATTGCTTTAGAGGTATTGAACATTTTTAACAAAATGTGATTCCCGTCCTCATTTAAAATTATTTAAAAATATATGATGACTTTGTTTTAGCATGAATTTGATGATGAATGTTCATGACTAGCTGATATCATTAGAAAAGATTATGTGATTCGTTTTTTAAGCACTTAAGACATCACATTTTTGGTTTTATTCCCACAGTAGTTAATTTGTCTTAACTTTTATTTCTCTGTCAGATAAATAAAACAGGCACATCGAAGAACAGCTCAGGTCCTGAGGAGTTAAATCACAGTCGGAGTTAGCACTTAGCTTAGCACAGTTAGCAGCTGCTCTGCAGCATGGAGGGCTTAACATTAAAAAGCAACAGCAATTCTGTCTTTTTCTGTCGAAATGCCTTTAGAGGTTGTTGTTTACGTTGAGACAAACTAATAGAGACATTTACTGTTAGTTTAAAGCGTTTTTAAAAGCGTTATTGATCCCGGAAGTCTGAATCTGTGATCACGTCGTTAGCTTTACTGATTTGTTTATGTTAGCCTCTGGTTTAAACTGCTGCTGTTTCTGCTGCGTTTTATGGAAGCAACATTTTGTGACCTGTTCATGAAATACTGACATCTAGTGGAGTAGTTATCCGGAATAATAAGATTGAAATATAAAGCTCTGATCATAATAAGAATACATCAAATATCCGATCATCATCGGGGAAGAACGTCCGAAACCGATCAAGTCATCAACCACGTTGATCGGATCGGGCCAAAATCTAAAATACACTTTAAGTATCAGGCCGAACAGGATAAACACTGATTGAACTCTAAAACTACATTTTTAAAACAGTAACTTTTTAACATAATCTTAAACTAAAAATATAGCATTACCTGCAATAATGCTAGTGTGAATGCTGTAAGCTGAATTTGGCTGCTGAAAATGCTAGTGCTGATAGCTGAAGATGCTGAAATTGATAGCTAAAAATGCTGAAGCTGGAAAAACGCTGAAAAAAATTTAGCTAAATGCCAAATTAGCCTAAAAAACAAAACAGCAGCTGTAAGCTGAAAAATAGCTAAATTAAAATAGCCTAAATAACAAAAAAAAATAAATAAATAAATCAAAGCTCACTAAAGCAGCTAGCATGTAGCTGAATATTAGCTAAACTCCAAAATAGCCTAAAAAATCTTAGTCAATGGCAAAATAGTCCTAAAGCTAGCAGAATACTAATTTTTAAAACTTTAACTTTAAAACCGTAGCTTTTTAACATAACTGTCAATAATAAAAAGGCAGGAATATTATTCCAGATAAATCAACTTAAACCTTAAATAATTTTCAATATTTTACAATACAAAAATATATATTCTGTCAAGATTACACAAATTACAAAAAAAGCACCAGATGACATCGGGCCATTAAAAGCAATAAAGTAAAATGATCTAGAGGGCCAGATAGTATTACCTGGAGGGCCGGATCCGGCCCCCGGGCCTTGACTTTGCCACGTGTTTTAGTTGATACTTTAAAGTAGTCCCATCAAGTGATTATTGTTCTTTTGTTTGATTATTTATTTGTGACCTGTAAGTAATTAATCTGTTTTTAATTGCAATTACCTGCACCTGGATTGATTATTCAGGGGGACCCCCCCCTTTGAGTATGATTGTGTGTCTGTTTTTTTGGTCTTGAAGGAGACAGCATGTCATCCCTGCAGAAGGCTTTGGACCTGAAAGAGATCAGCAGAAAGCAGCTGAGAGAGCAGCTGGACCTAGTGGAGAGGGAAACCAGAGCCAAACTGTTAGAGATTGATGCTTTCAACACGCAGCTGAAGGTAATGAGTCTTACCAGCAAGCTGCTTCATTTTGTGGGCAGAGGAACTGATTCAGAAATCATCACCTTCACCGCTCAGGCAGCTGCTGCTTAACCTCTTGAAACGCTGAAGTTTTCTCTTTGTGGTGTTTGTGTTTGAAAAGTGTGAATCATTACAGATTTCTTTTAGTCTATGACCGTGCTCTTACGCTTCACCTCCTCTGCTTTGGGTTAGGGTTCTTCATGCTGATTCCCCCATGCTTCTCCGCTCTTTCTTCTTTTTCTGTTGTCCTGATTGTACTTTTCTCATTTAAACTTTCTCCTTGTGATTAATCCATAAAATAAAACCCTCCCTCTATTTTCTGCTCCTTTTATTTATCTCCCACACTGGCCTTTTGCCCCATGCCAGTCTCTGTGTGAGTTCTATGCCAACCACTGTGCCAGGATAGAAGCGCTGCAACAACGACTGCAGGAGGAGGAGAGTGGGAGACAGGTAGACAACACTGCCACTACTGGATGGGGGTGGTACTGCATCCGGGGGCTGGACTTCCTGCAGAAACAGCTAACAGTAGTTCTTATTCAGACTAATTTTGTTTATGAGTCCAAATCACTGTCCTCCACCACCCATCGAGCTTGAGAGTTTACGTTTCTTACTGGAGTTAAAGACCCATTCCAACAAAATTTGTGTTTTTGGTATTTTAAACACGTTCTTGTTTCTCATAAGCAGATAAGAAAGTATTATAAGCTAAGAATGGATATTAATATGGTTTTGACGCTGGAAGGATCTATAGGAAATCATACTGTCGTTTTTTTATTCCGTTAATTATATTAATCGGAGCTGTCGGGGGCTGTAAGCTAGTGGGAGAGAGTGTTAATAAAGGGATGATGGGATATCAACGTAGTTCCTTTCATGTCAGCAGTCCTGCCCACAATTCAGAAGTGAACTTCTAATGAGTTCCCTCTTTGAAGTGATTTTTGTGCCATCAGATTGCAAGCAAAAGTTAGAGATTTGAGGACTAAATTTTCTAAATGCAAGCAAAACGTGAAGTGGTGATAACATTTCATAATTTTCAAATGAAAATACATAAGATACAGAGACACCTGATTGGATAGAATTCAGACCAATCATCAGGCTGTTTGGGACGGCACCAACGTAACGCTGAGAGAAAATTTTGAACGCAAAATGAAAAACAGAGAAATCGCGACGAGGCACAACGCATCTGAAAACGTTTGTGTTGCAAACTTTAAAATATTTTTAAGGCACAAGGAAGTTTTTGAAAGCAAATATGTATTTTCATTTGCAAATGATTAATTTTTATTCTCAACGCTTTACATTTTCTTTGCAATTTAGAACATTTTGATCTCAAATCTATAACTTTCGCTTGCAGCACAAAAATCCCTTCACATCCTTCCGCTCTGCAGAAAATTCTTCTTAAAAAAAACAACACAGGTTTATTGATTTTTGCTTAAAAACAACAATCATAATTAAAAGACCACCGGGAACTATTTTGCAATTCCTAAAAATATAGTTGGAGTGGGACTTTAATCCGTTTGTTTGGTTTTTAAAGCTCTTTAACCCAAGCTTTGCTGCTGTGAGTGAACCTGCAGGGAAGGTCAGCAACTGTTTCTGTGTGATGGTTTTGTTGTAAGTTGAGACTGAGCACAGATCCTTCTAAAATCTCATCAGAAGCTGCTCGTCTTCAGGGTTAGAATGGATTGAACACCTGACCCAGAGAAATACATGTCTGGAGGGGTATCATAAACCTGTGTAGGTGCGGTGCACTAACAGTGTTTGTTTGTGTGCATGTTGTGAAAGTTTCAGCAACAGGAGTATGACAGTGTCAGCCAGGTGTCTGGCTAGGCTGGGACATGCTATAAAGGCCCAGTCCTCCTTTTTTTAAAAAAATCCTTTTTGCTGTTTATTAGCTCCTCCCCTCAGAGGTTTCTGTCTTTATCCTCGTCTTTTTGCACCCCCTCTCTGCTGACCTGCTGTTTCTCTTCTACTTATGCAGTTGCTCAGTTCTGGCTAACCCTGTAGGTCAGGTTTGCACTTACTTACTTTTTGTTTTTATGAGATTACCGTGCGCCTATGACATGAAAGTAAACCCAGCCATGTTTCAGGCATGCATGCAGACAGTGTGGTGTGCTGAAGTAACATGCGTGTTTAGGGTTGTGTACCTGGTTGGTCTCTGAATAAGTACATGCTGTCATAGTAACTGAGTGTGTTGTTTTTCAATGGTACATGTGGTTGTCATGCTACACAGAACTGGTCCCTCTAACCATCATCCCCTGAAACCCCCTCTGACTCATTCTTTACTTAGTTCTGAATGGTTTTTTTTTCTTTTCCTACCTGTCCTGCAAACCATGCTCCTTTCTACCTGTGCTGGGAATCACTGGGGTACATCTCAATACGATACGATACATGGCTCACAATATCGGTGATATCGCGATACTGTGAGAATTTGTAAAAATCATCTCTAATAACTCACATTATATGCAATAACACATATTTTTGGGAAAAATATGTTCCTTTTTATTTTTTAGCTTGAACACAATCATAGTGAACAACTTGTGTTTTATTTTGTGAAACTAATAATATACATTTTGTGCAAATGAGTAATAATGTCTTTGACAAGCATTGACACCAACTGAATTTGTAAAATTCAGTGTTAACAGTATGAAACATGAACAGCATGTTCAGCACTACTTAGTGCCAAATTGTTACAAACAACAGAAGAAAAATTAAATCATTCAAGCAGCTGCCAGACACATTGGTGCCCACAACAGCCAGTCTTGAAACGTGCGCCCCCTATCTACGTCCAAAGGAACATCTCACCAAAGGTAGACAAATATAACATTTTACAGCCTCTTAAACAAAATAATAGATTGAGAATCAATCGCAGGACTAAATATCGCGATATATCATATTATCGATGTATTAGCACACCCTTACTTTTTAGTGCCAGAGCGCTTTTCCCTGCTTAAACGTGTGTATGTGTGAGGGGATCGAGCGGCCAATAAGGACAACAGAAGATTTATCAAAAATGAAAAGTTAAATTTTTCACAAAAAAAGTAAATAATTTACAAACTGAGCCCTTAAAAGAGTTCAACAGAACAGAATTAACTCAAGCAATAAACTTTACTTTAACTTAACCAACTGAACAGACCAAGTAATAAATGAACTGACCTAGTCTAAGACACAACAGGGGAACATGTATAGTGGGCGATCAAACCACTTAACAAACATGGGGGGAACTAAACATTTAAAAAAGACAACACAAAAATGTTGGTCTTTCAGAAGAAAAGCAAGCAAAAGAAAAGTACACAAAAAGGATTAACAAACAACAGCAACTTAACAGAAGCAAAGTAAATAAGCATTAAATTAGTCCATGTTTGTCTCCATGGAGACTTCTGGAGGTGGCGCCTGCCAATTGCCCTGCTGCAGCATTTAAAGGTTGTGATGGCTGCATTTCCTCCTTTGGCCCACAGCACAGCTCCAGGAGCAGAACCCCAGAAATGTGTGTGTTTGAAATGTTTATGAAATATGGGAAATAAAATAAAATGTGCAGTGCATGAAGGGTTACCACCATTTTGTTGTGGGTGTGGCGGAGTATGCTGCCATTACAGTATGCATTAGCAGTTCTGTAACAGACCAAAAACGAGACCCGTCAACCGAGAAGACAACCGTTAGAGAGGCAGAGGGGAGGACACGACGTCTGTGAATCGGTCAGATTCAGCACCACAACGCAGCTCCTACACTCAGCACAGGGAGGCAGTCCTACAGAGGAGCCTTTTAGCTCATCTCCTATACGGAGCTTCGGAACGCCATTCCTAAACGTAGTTCCTAAACTCTGCACCTGAGCGCAGCACCACAACGATGCATCGGAACGATGTAAGTAAACACAGAGCCACTCCATTCCTGAACAGCACCTGAGGGCACCACCTGAATAGGATCTACACATTTGATGATGTCCAGCCCTAAACTGAGACCGGTTGCAGTCTATAAAGGCCTTCTCAGTTCCTGCGCTGCATGAGCCGCATTGCTGCTGCTGGTGTTATGTTTGCTCTTACACTACATATCCCAAAATGCCACCACGCTGTGACCTAAATGCCAATTTTTCAGAAAAACCATTAGGGGCTGATTATACCCGATTATTGAGGTTTTAAGATAAAAGGATTTCTTGACCACAGGCAGTGGCCGTCTGGGCACATTTGGAGATTGCGTTGTTGTCCTTGGCATTAGTGGTAACCCACAGCAACTATTCCTTCTGTTTCCACTTCCTCCTCATTACTGTATCTTCTTGTATCTCACAATGTTTCTCAGGAGCTGAGGGAAATCCACAGTCGGCAGCAGAGGCAGAAGCAGAAGGATCTTGAGGGGGACGCACACATGCAGACGCAAACATGTTCTCTTGTGCGCACACCGAGTGAGAGGAAGTCTGCAGAGCTGCAAGACAGCAGGTAGAAATGAAGCACATGTATAGCACGACAAATTTGCTGCTCGTCACCTGTCAAAAAATGTGTTCCTGAGTTTGACACAGCGGCTGCATGTGGGAGGAGCTACTAATGGTTTTAGGATGATGCTATAGGAGCAGTGTCTGAGGATATCTCACTTTGAATGTAGAAGATACAGATGAAGTTGAGAAATCAGGTTTATTTATTGTGAAGAGGGGGTAGCTGATGGGCCACCATGCTCTTCATCTCCTCTCCCTTCAGGGAACGCAACACCACCTTCATACAAGCGTCTTGAGTTTTCTAAGTTTGAAGAACCAGGAGAGGGATGGAACAGAAATAAAATCCACTAATAATGAATCACGAATAAGCGGGGAAACACTGGAGTTGTGTGGTTTTTATCATATTTGTGTGTTTTGTTTTGATTGGGAGCATTTGTATAAACTTTACTCCCTGCAGAGGTTAGAAAATATTGTTTTGTGTTTTATATTGATTTGGTTCAAACATTTGATCCCTGGAAAGGATGTTTTCTGACATCAGAGCCTCTCCTCCTGCAGGTCCACCTCAGAGGATGCTGTCTGCTGGAGGGATGACATGGGAATCACTGCCCCCGAAGCTCCCAGCCCCACCTCTGCCTCACATGCCTGGTTGAACAGAGTCACAAAGGAAGAGGAGGAACGAAAGAGGAGGGGCATGGAGGGGGAGGCTGGGGGCAGGAAGGGAGCAGCAACTCTGGAAGAGAAGGAGGATGAAAGTCAGGAGAAGAGGGAGATTCAAGATAAACTCAACAAACTGTTCAGCCAGCCAGCAGACCCGTGGGCCTCTGCAGGTGTGTAGTGTGCCAAGTATGGATCTGGTTTTGTGGGATGGTTCTATCAAAACCATCTGAAGTTATCCAGGCTCCTGTATGGCTGAGAACCATTGACTAAACCAAAAGGAGTTTCAGAAATGGGGACAGAGGGGATGTCACCGGAATTTTTAAATGGGCCATACCATGAAAAACATTTTTTTTAGCTTTTCCTGTTCATTCCTCATATAAAGAACCCCAAAGCGGTATTTTGATCCGTTCATGCATTAAAGAGTAATCCTCTAAAAACCTGCGCTCTCAACAGCATGAAAACGAGCGGGTTCTTGCATCACAAGTTGAGAACCAAGTTAGCTCCGCCCCCAGTCTAACACCAACACTCAATTTCTCCACAAAGCTAGCAAGGATCAGCAAAAATCTTTAGATACAAAATACCGTATATCTTCCAGTTGTGTCCTGTCTTCAATAAATTCCTGCTCAAACAGGTGTTTGTTATATTAGACGTGGGGCTCCTTTAAGACACCCCCCTCCCCCCACCTTGACGCAGTATTTTTGTTGTGAACCAGTGTGGTAATGGCCAGACCTACTAAAGGCAGATATATGGTATGTGCATCCATCTCTTAAAAAAATTGGATACTGTTTATTTTTGTAGGAAAAACAAAGAAAAAAAAAAACTCTAGGATGATGTCATGAAATGAGCTGCAGCCACACGCAGCGATAGGCGGAGTTTCAGGAGTCATTTTACTTCTTGGTTGAAGAAAAAAAAAAACCTAATATTTTGTAATTGTTGTTTTTAGTGTTCCAAAGGTAATATATGATCATATTAGGAAATGTTTTACTCTGGAAGGCTTAGGAAAATCCTGGAATGGCCTCTTTAAAGTCTGGGTGTTCTTTCTAGCCATCAGCTTGAGTAGTTTTCAATAAATCTCTTTTTCAATGACCATAGATCTGCTTCATTTTTCAAAAACTGTAAAATTGATCAAACCAGAATAACAAGCCTGAATCTCTTGAAAGCCTTTTTTCAAACCAATAATCTTGGAAACACCAAAAGCAGAAAAATATCAGAGTGAGAATATTTATCAGATTACACATAAAAAGACTCCTCATCAACTACACACATAGGTATAACATCACTAAATCAATGAAAAAGAAGCAGTTTGTAAGTGCAATTTATTTACAAAATATCAAACATGAAGATGATCGTCTCCTTCAGCTTCAGATGTTTAAAACTATCAGGCCTGTGCAGAGAAACTGGTAGTTCTGATTGAGAGAGGTTTTCATTTAAGATGAGAAACAACTCGGCCGCTTTCACTCTTCCTCCAGGAAAACATCAGACCTGGAAGCAGCGTGTGTGAGTGTGTGTGTGAGTGACTGGATGTTTCTGCTATGTTTCAGTGGAGAAGACGACGGCTCCCGGCCTCTTTGAGAACAACACGGTTGTTGCTGCCGGCGAGCAGCAGCAGCAACAACAGCTGAAAGTGGTGTATTACCGGGCGCTGTACCCGTTCGATGCCCGCAGCCATGATGAGATCAGCATCGTGCCTGGAGACCTCATCATGGTGCGTAGCTTTACCTTTACTTTAACTGCTGCGCTGCAGGGGGGGTTTCAACAAAATGAAGCTTCATTCATCCAAACCTTACAGCAGAGCAGGGGCAGCCAACGTTTACAGAGCAGCACTCTCAGTCAGGAGAAAGTTGGCTTCTGTGTTAGAAAGTTTAAACAATGTTTCAGTAAATCCCTGTTTGATTGTTCATTTTCACAACTGTGAACTGAAATGTTTCACTCAGATTACTGCTCAGTGCTGCTTCAATTTATGCTTGAGTTGTCCATTTGAGAACAGGGAAGCAGATAAAATCACTTGAGTTTCTATAAAAGACAAGATGTTACTTTCAGAGTAAGCTTTGTGCAAAAAATGTCATTATTACGGTGGATTTCAGGGTTCATTTACAACAGGGGTCACCAACGTGGTGCCCGCGGGCACCAGGTAGCCCTCAAGGACCCCACAAGGTGCCCTCAGGTCTCTTTTAAAAATAGTGAAACTCACTTGTGAGCTGCATCTAAAATTAAATGTTATTCTGTTGCATTTTTTTAATTACACTTTAATTACACAGATTTTAAAATGAAAAGGTCTTAAAAATATGTTCATGATTCGTGAACTTTAGATAGATTTAGGTGACCTCTGACCTAATCCACTTCAAAGATCAAATACTGAAGATTTGGTCATTAGTTCATAATTTGAAAGTTTGAAAATTTGTTTAAAAATGTCTAAGTTGATTTTTCTTTAGCATTACATAATTGATAAACATGGTACAATGTAGTGAAAATAGGGAAACTTTTCATAATCTGAAAATGTATTGCTGAGATTAATTAAGTGCTGAATTTTGATATTTGTTTCCTAGTTGTTATTATTGATAATTATGGTGAGAAATCCTTGTCTTTTCATGGAGGGGTATCATTATTCATTATTAATAATATATAACAACAACTTAATTGGTTGTTTCAAAATGGTAGCCCTTTGCATGACTCAGTACTCATGAAGTAGCCCTCCCTTTTACAAATGTTGGGGACCCCTGATTTACAACTTACTGTTTTCTCCTACCAGATGGAGAAACAGAGAGATAATTGCCCTAAGGGTAAACAAAAGTATCACATTTTACTCTGCTTGTGTTTTTAATGACATTGTCCCACACAAACTGAGTCCTTGTCACTCTTTTGGTGAGTTCAGATTTAGTAATTCTGTTGACAGAATTTAGAAACTTATAAGAAGATGCAAAAGAGACTTTGAAGAAAATGACAAGTATACATTAGCTTTATTATGCACTAATCGTCTCCTCTCTCCTCTGCTCCGCCTCTGAAGGTGAAGGGGGAATGGGTAAGTCGTTGCCCCCCTTCAGTGCAGTCTTGTTCCCCACCTACCATAAAACACCTGCTGTCGTTGGTTGATGTCCACTCCATGCTCATTCATTTCCTATGATTGAATGTAGAGCTGCCACGATTAGTCGACTAATCGACGAGTAAAGTAGTCTTTGATTAATTTAATAGTCGATTAATCGTTACTTTATGGAATCAGAGTGTAGTAAAGTTGAACAAAGCTATAAAAAATGCACTTCATCCTTTGAATCAGCGAGACCAAAACTTTATCTTTGTGAAAAATGAGTTTCTTTCTTTCAGCTGCCGACCTCATTTCATTTAATTATGAGAAACTAATGGAGGACAGAGGCTGCATGATTCATTAAGTTGAATAAACTATCATCTTAATTGTCTTTATTTTGAGTTAGTTTAAAGCCATTGATGGTTAAGATGTGTGCTTTACATCCACTTTGTGCATGACCTGACTAGTCGACTAATCGTAAAAAATAATCGGTGATTAGTTGACTATTGAAATAATCGTTTGTGGCAGCACTAAATTAATGTTTGGCCTTTCACAAAAATTAAATGAGTTTGTCACCCCTGATTTCTGAAAGTACAGAAAAATCTAAAAAAATAATTTTGTTTTTAGAGACAGAGGCATGGAATCCCTGTTTTCAATCTTCATCAATCATCATTGAAATGGATGACTGTCATTTTAAAAGAATAAAAAATGAGTTGTTCATGCTTGGTTCTTCCAACCCCCCTTTTCCATCTCCTTCATCTTAGACAGCTTTTTCTTTAAAGAGGGCGTACCATGATTTTCTTAAGCCTTTCAGAGTAAACTAGATCCATATATATATATGATCATATATTAGCTTCGGAACCCTAAAAAATAAATTATTTATGAAATATTAATAAGGATGTAACAATTCTTCGAGAGTTGGCAAAAAAACTATTCAAACTCGTCAAAATATTCATCGAAGCAGAAAGTAAAAAAATGTATTTGACAGCTTTCCATGCAGGCGCGCCTGTGTGTGTGTGTGCACGTATGTGTGTGTGTAGGTGCTTACACATTGGCCGCGCAATCAAGCGCACACTTTCAATGAAAAGTCAATGCAAACCTGCACATCAGAATTCCTGGCCACCGCGCACCCAGCGCACAAGCATATATCAAACTCCACGCACGCAAGGAGTGCTCCACGGGCGCAGGACGTTCTCCACGGCAGCTCCTCTACTCCTGTGCACTCTGTGAAACCTCTCCTGCTCGCCTATGAAAGTATTCCTACGCTCCTAAAACTAGTTCCACCCCTCATGGAGGTCTGTGCGCTCGTGGAGCTTCTTGTGCTCGACCGTGTGAAACTCAACATTAAAAAAGAAGACAAAAAACGGAAACACAGCTAATAATTCGTTATTTCATGTTAAAACAAAAAATGAAATGGGGGGGGACTGTTTTATTGATTAATCAATTTTCTAACTTTTCTGATTATAAATTATGAAATTATGCATATAAATGTGGATGTTCTCTTTTTTTTTAAATAAAAAATGAAGCAAACGCATAATGAACGTTTAAATCCATTTTCTAAGGAAAGTGTTGGATCACAGGGTGGGGAAAACACAAAAAGATGAACTCAGGAGGAGCATGGAGCACAACATGAACTGAGTATGAAAGGATTTGGGATCATTTCAGTATTATGTAGAATTGTTTATTTGAACTGAATCCTTTCTGTTAGGAAAACAGACAGTTTGATGTAAAGGGCAAAAAGAAAACATACGAAAAAAATCAAAATTGTAACTTTAAAACTGCGAATTGAATCGTGACTTGACTGAATCGTTACATCCCTTAAATATGAGTCATTTTTGTGGACCGTTTCAATACCCGGAAGTAAAACGACTTGATCTCTGAAGCTCCGCCTTTCGCTCCTTGTCGGTCCCGCCCATTTCACGACGTCATCCTTGAGCCTGCCCATGAATGAGCCTCCTCAGCGTGCCCGCTGTTCGTACTTGAAAACAAGAAAGCTCCAAACTATTTTTCCAGAAGACACATTGAGTAGTTGTATTTACACACAGAGAAAATGCTTCTTCACTTCCAGCCACTTCTGATGTGCTGGCTCTTCTGTTGGAACTTTAACCAAACTCCCAAACCTCTCGCAGCCAAAAAAACGTTTTCTATACTCTCTACACACATAAGACATTGTCTTGTGATCTGTTGTTTCTCTGCAGATTACATACAACGTGAGCTTCAAGTGAGTGTGTGTTCGTTGTAGTCTGGGGGCGGAGCTCGCAGCACAGATTTTTCCTGGAGGAGGCGGTTCACATTGTGCTGATGTCAGCACGATACGACCCGCTCGTTTTCATGGGTATGGGAGGGGCTGCTGCAGACTGTGCAGGTTTTTAGAGGATTACTCTTAAAAACATGAACAGATCAAAATACCGTTTTGGGGTTCTTTAAAGTGAGGAATGAACAGTTAAAACCTCAAAAAACAGAATTTTCATGGTATGGCCCCTTTAGTCTAGAATGAGCATTGGCTTTTTGACCCATTTACTCAATGACTGAATAATAAAATATAGTTGACTGTAAACATTGAAGTCCAGAACCCTTCATCTGAATGTTGTTGTATTTTGTTGTTTTTACAGGTTCACCTCTGGGTTCAATAATATTATCTTTGTATTGTTCTGAATGGGACCTTGGTGTCAAAACTAAGTTAGCTGTTAATGTACAAAATATCCGACCTTTCCATAAGGAGACTGAGTGAAGCGCTGCTGCAGACGGCCCTGCAGCTCTGAACAGTCTGAGTGCAGCTTGTCTTATCTTTATTCTGCCCCACAGGTGGATGAGTCCCAGACCGGAGAGCCCGGTTGGTTGGGCGGCGAGCTCAGAGGTCGGACTGGATGGTTTCCAGCCAATTATGCGGAACGGATCCCTGAGAGTGAAGTTCCCATCAGCCTGAGATCCACCACTTCCTCTGAATCCCAGCAGCCAATAGCCACGCCCCCTCCTGCCTCTGGACACGGCTCATCATCTACATCCTCTGTCAACAGTAACTGGGCTGACTTCAGCACAAAGTAAGTTGAGGGAGCCAGTCTTATGCCAGATGTCCAGGTGTGTGTATGCCTTACTCACCTGTGCATGTGTGCTTGAAGTTGGCCGCCAAACACGACCAGTCAATCCGACTCTGAGGGATGGGACGCGTGGCCAACCTCTTCAGCCAATCAGAACCCCTCTTTGAGCGTTCCTTCAGCGCAGCTGCGACAGCGCTCCGCCTTCACTCCTGCTACCATGACAACAGGCTCCTCTCCCTCTCCTGTGCTGGGACAGGTACCCAAAGAAAACTCTCTTGAGTGTTTCCAAATGGACACGGATTCATGTGTTTCTGCTGTTAGGGGGAGAAAGTGGAAGGCCTTCAAGCTCAGGCTTTGTATCCCTGGAGAGCCAAGAAGGACAACCACCTGAACTTCAACAAGAACGAGGTAGGGCTGAAGATCTGGCGACCCTACCGCTGTGCTGCTGCTTCAGTGTGACACTGCGCTGCTGTCCTGCATGCAGGTCATCACGGTGCTGGAGCAGCAGGACATGTGGTGGCTTGGAGAACTCCAGAGCGGGCAGAGAGGCTGGTTTCCCAAAAGTTATGTAAAGCTCATCTCCACTAACGTAGCAGCTCCTGTGAGTGCTGTGGCACGCAGCAAAAACCCCAGGTGGGCCCCGCAGTTCAGTTCTCAAAGCACTGGTTATTCAGTGAGCAACACATTGCTTAATCTGTATTTATGTGGTCATTAACAGGTGTGTTAGTGGTGTTTATATGGTTGAGATAGAAAGTGTGATGAAAATAAGAAAACTTGCTGTTGTACGTTGTCTCGATCTGGTGCTCTCCTCTCTGTTTCTGTTCATCTGTTTTTAGTTACTTATTGATATTTTGATTGTGCTCATCACTCTGTTGAATTCCAACATATTTACTTGTTTTGGTTTACTTGGTTTTTTTTAGACCAAGAAGAAAGACTTCAAAACAGTTTGAGCCTGAAGCTGTGGATCTGTCTGATGTTTGTGCTCTGGAGTCCTCAGTCTGGCCGTTCTCCAGAGACGATAAAGCATTTCCTCTCTACTCATGAAGTTTCTTCTTCATCTCTCCCAGTGAATCTGCAAGATCAGAGAGCCCGCCCAGTGAGAAGCGCTCACCGTCCTCGCTGTCAAACCATGCGGAGGCTGGAGAAGGTAAACCTTTATAGCCCAGAAACACTCTCAGATGGTGTGGAACAGCTGTAACACGGAACCCTGATTCTGTAGAGTACTTGGCCATGTACACATATGAGAGCAGTGAGCAGGGGGACCTGAGTTTTCAACAAGGAGACGTTGTCGTGGTGACCAGGAAGGAAGGGGATTGGTGGACAGGAATGGTCGGAGGAAAGACTGGAGTTTTTCCATCCAATTACGTGAAACTTCGAGACTCTGCGATGGAGGTGAGGGTGCTTTTCTTTGGCGATGGTCAGGACTGGAGCAGAAGTTTAAAGTCTCCCCATTTCTGTCTTCAGTGTCTGGGACCTGCAGGAAAGACCGGCAGTCTAGGGAAGAAGCCAGGTGAGTTTAACTGTCCAAAGAAGAAACCTTCAGGATGTTTATGAAAACCATAGAGAGATTTTAAAACAAAAGAAAGCAGTTGGATGAGTCAGTTTGCTGTGTGTTGGACTGACATGCAGGATATCAGAGATCGCATCTCAGGTCGTGGTTTACGGTTTACACACGAGGACAAAATTGTTGCTTAAATAAAAGAATGAAATTCTATCAGTGAAAATCAGACATTTGTTTTTAGTCAATCTTCAATTATTTATAAAAATAAAACCACAGGGCTGGACAAAGATGATGGTACTCCTAGCTTTGTTGCACAAACCTTTGAGGCATTCACTGCAATCAGACGGTTCCTGTAACTGTCAATGAGACTTTACCTGCTGGCAGGTAATTTGTCTCACTCCTCATGAGCAAACGGCTCCAGATGTCTCAGATTTAAAGGATCCTTTTCCAGATGGAAGGTTTCAGCTCCTTCCAAAGATGCTCAATAGGATTTTGGCTCAAGGCTCATAAAAGTCCACTATTGTCCAACGTGTTCCTCTGAGTCATCCATGGGTGTTTTTACGTGTGTTTAGGGTCACTGTCCTGTTCTAAGAACTGCAACTGAGACGCAGGCCTGCACATTTCTCTCCAGAATCCCTCCAGAATTCTTTTTTTCTGTCTGTGAACATAGAACTAATGAACCTTTCCAAAAAGTTCTATTTTTGTCTCATTTGTTGATTGGACATTCTCCAATGGGCTTTGTGGCTTGTCATCATGTAGTTTAGTAAATTCCAGTCTGGTCTTTTAGGATTTGTTCTCAACAATGGTGTCCTCCTTGGTCATCATGAGCCTCCCTGAGCCTTGAAAATCCAGGCTTGTCCTGAAGAACAGCTGGTGTGAAACTCTGCCAGACCACCTGTGCCAGTCAGTGAAAGCTGATTTGCTGTGGTGACCGCATACCAAATAAGCCGAAAGGTCAACAACAACAGAGGTTTGGGAGCCCATCAGTCACTGTGTTCCTGCTTCTTCTTCAGAGATTGCGCAGGTGATCGCGCCGTACACTGCAACAGGCCCAGAGCAGCTGACACTGGCTCCGGGACAGCTGATCCTCATCAGGAAGAAGAATCCAGGAGGTTGGTGGGAGGGAGAGCTCCAGGTATTTCTGTTACAAGGGTACACTCCATACATGTTAGTGCCAAGCAGAAGAAAACAGATTCATTCAATTTGTTTATACGCAATTGTTTATCGGTAACTTGTGTCTGCATGTGTGTGTGTAATTCTAGATTAACTCTTACAATACATTTTATGTGTAAGTGTGTATTAATATGTACAAAAATGACAAAATACAAAAAATAATTTACCCAAGCACAACTTAAAATTACATAAACTTAAAACAGACTTACATATACGAATCTTTCAAAACAAAACACCACACAAAACCACATTTAGGCACAAACCGAACGTGTGAGACTGTTATGGACGAGCTCTGTGCTGAGGGTGCTGGCAGTTAGGGAGTGAGGAGAATGAACAACTTTAGTCTTAAAGTGTTTTAAAAGCACAGGTTAGACTTTTTTATATCTGTTTGAGAAAGTGAGAAAATGTGAAGTTTCCCCAGATATTATTCAAATCCGAGTTTAAAGCGGCTGATAAGAAAACTCTGATGATCCAGCATTCTAGCAGCATTTAAACGCATCAGTAGCTGCGTTTCCATTAACTCTGAAATCTCACAAATTAGATTTTTGGTAATAAGTTCTCTTGGTAGAAATTTCTAAAAAACTAGCATTTTTTAAAAAAGTTTTGGCGCTTAGAAGAAGTGGTATATGGGGCGTATCAAAAATAGACAGTTTTCTCAAAACTGAAATGGAAACACTTTTTTTTTTTAAAATGTGTTTCTTGTTATGAAGTTTCCAATTTTTTGCTCTGTAATGTTTGTAGATAAAGTAGGAAGAACTGAACAGACTGGCGATATAGTGACAAACACAGAAACTCAATGGACACAGGTCACATCTGTTACACAGACACATTGTGACATTCCAACTTTTAATTGCAGGTCATCCTATAGTTTTCTTGAGGAGATGAAGTTAGTGCCCTGCCGGTTTGCCGTTTTCTTTTTTTAAACACGCTATACAATTAGAACAAAGATTTCCAGTTTTTCCTTTTAAATTGAATGCAATCGGGTTCCTTATAAAGTTACAATGATTTCTAAAACTTTGTTTAGGAGCTTTGGAGTTTCTCCATCATGACATGTCGTCTCTTTGTTCTTCAAATAACAATTTCATTCAGAAAACATTGCTGCCCCGGCACAGCATAAGCTCCTTTAAAGACAATAAGTCACATTCTGTACATAAAATATCTACTCTTACTGGTCACTTTGCAATGTCTAGAACCTTAGGACTTTGTCAGTACCAGTACCACTCTTCAGAACTGTCTTGATCGTTGCTGCATGGATTCAATAAGATACTGGAAACATTCACCAGAGGGTTTTGTATATTTATAATTTAATGTTTGAATCATTTTTAGTCAAAAATGCTCAAAAGCTCTGAAGACATTAAACCTACAGTCACCAAACTTTCTGGTGACTGACTGATCATGAACTACTACAAAGATTATAGCAGCAACTCCAAATATGATACATATTTGTAATTTAAAAATCCCTCAAACCTAAATAAAGCAGATTTCTGTTATCTTTAATAATAATGACTGACATACTTTCTTTCACGTTTGAATGTTTATCAGAAGAGCTATTCAGCCTGGAAGTCTGAATCTGTGAACATTTTTCTAACTTTACAGAACTGGGAGCTTGTTGGTTTCTGAACACAGCACCTTACACATTCTTACAATAAACTTTATTGCTCGAACAGTGAATCATTTTTATTTTAAGAACATGAAACGTTTCTTGTTTTAACTTTTCATGTTATGTGATATGCAGTTTTTTAATTTAGTTTCCACTGAGTGGCAGCTCTGCGCTTCCGCAATTCTTTTTGAAATCTTATCCAAAGAAAGTTGAGTCCAATTTACACCTTCCATGAATAAACAACGCCCCCTACAGTCAGTCTGTGGTACATCAGCTGATTAGCCATATACACACACACACACCCCAACCCCCACCCCCACACACACACACACACACACTCCAGTTAGGACCAAAGATGATACTGGAATGATGAAATAAAAGTTTACTAGATTACCATTGAATGTTTGGCTGCTCTGGAGGAGCCATAAACTTTTTGTTTAAAAAACATTTAATAGGTTAGTAAATAATGAAACAAATTGTCCATATTTCAGCTTTGGGCGTTGACTTGCATTTAATAAACGACCACAATGACAAATCTTTTTGTGGGTGCAGGCACGAGGGAAAAAGAGACAGATCGGCTGGTTTCCTGCTAATTATGTCAAGCTGCTGAGCCCCAGCACCAGCAAGACCACTCCCACTGAGCCAACCATCACCAAAGTGGCCCCTCCCACCACAGGTACTTTCTGACACTCACACAGTTTAGCTCTATGTACACTGCTTCTGTTAAAAACAGGCACTTGAAATAAAAGCATTTGTCTGCCTTCCGTTTCCTAAAGAAACCAAATGACAAACCACAAATGAAATCACCTGAAGTTCACAACTGAAAATATTTGGAAAAAAAAAAAAAAAAAAGGTTGAATTGCCAAAAACGAGCGTTTCTATTAAAGCTAGGTAACATGCTGGTGTTTCCTCGGCATTATATTGAACATGGAATCAGTTTGCTTGTCTCACAACAACCTCTGTGCTGTATGGGAACATATTGTGAACCATGGGGAACGGAACCTCTGACAGACGAGACCAGAGTTTGTCTGGATGTTGGAGATAAAATCTTGAATGTGTGACCTCCCAAAGTCATTCAAGGTCACAGCTGAGCTGTAAAGAAAGGTCTCTAAATTCCAAACTCCCTTGGTAACTTGGTGACAAGCCTTAAACAAAACAAAAACAAGTTAACTTATATTATTTCTATTTTATTTTATTTATTTTCTTATTCTGAAAGGAATAAGAAAATGCTACCAATAAAGTTGCATTTACTGTGGATTTATGTTTGTTAATTTATTTGGAAAAAATACATTTCATGATTGTATCATTTATTTATTTATTTTAGTTCCTTTAAACCAGGAGTGTCCAAAGTCAGGCCTCGAGGACTGGTCGGTGTCCAACATGTCTTCCAACCAATCTGCCATTGAAGCTCCTTACTGGCCAAACAGTTTATTTAAACTTAGTAATTTTGTTACCGTGACCAAACTTTACAGCTCAAAGGTGTAGCTGAGAGAATCCGGATGTTTTTCAAAATAAAAGATTTTTCAAAATAAAAGATTCTTGAGACTCAAAACAAAAAAAATGTATAAAATAATTATTTCTTCCACGGACTGGTACCGGTCCGTGGTTTCAAGGCTTTAGGCTTCTCTGTTTGTTTCATCAAGCTGTGGTGTGACCGTGTACCCCTCTGCAGCCGTGTGTCAGGTGATCGGCATGTACGACTATGTGGCGCAGAATGACGATGAGCTGGCCTTCCAGAAGGGTCAGGTTATCACCGTGCTCAACAAGGACGACTGTGATTGGTGGAAAGGAGAGCTCAACGGGAGAGAGGGCCTGTTTCCTAGCAACTATGTCAAATTGACCACAGATACTGACCCCAGCACACAGTGTGAGTATGCACATGCACGGAATCACTGCAGTGTTGAAATGAACATACTAACATGCTCACAGACAAACAAATGTGTGTGCCATGTGCTCACAGAACCATGTACACCACACGTGCACACACACACCTGCACATACATGCCTTTGTACACGCAAATATTCACACACACACATCTGCACATCTGCACACTCAGATATGAATCTGTACACATGTGAACACATGCGAACACAGATTTACACACTTTATTCACACAAACCTAAAGGATTCTCTGTTCACACTCACTCACTCACTCACTCACTCACTCACAAATATGTACACTTATCAGCACTTGATGTGCAGTTTCCAACCTACACGCTTACACACGCACCCCCACACACGTGTATTTGCTCACTTATTTGTACACAAAGACACACATCTTTACATCTTTATTCATATAGGACAACGCCAAAGTAATTGACATTAAAGACCCGCTCCAGTGAAAATGGCCTTTTTGTGTGTTTTTAACATGTTCTTGTAGCAGTTTTCTCAAGGTAGAAGACCTAAATTAAGTTAGGATTAAAACTGTGTTTCTGAGTATTTCTTAATTTAAATCAGGAACATCTGAAAACCTGATGTTTGAAAATTCTCAGACTAATAATCGATTATAATTTCCAGAAACGATTTGATTGGATTCACAAGAACCTGAATCGATTTAATTCCAACTTTTTTTTTTTCTTTCGATTCCTCAATTCAATTCAATTTTGAGTTTAAACATTTATACACATTTTTTTAGAAATACATTAATAATCTACTATATGATTTGAATATATTGATATTAATCTGATACGTTCACATATTGTGAAATGTATCAAATATCATATTGAGATTGTTAATATCATCCAGAGTTACATGGATTCTCTAAAGGAGAAGTTCTAACTAAAATGTTCAGATCATTAACATTTTAAACATTGTTCTGCTTCTCCTGGAGGGAGTTTCAGTTTGGACACTAGGTGGCGATCGTGCTATAGCATTACACCTTATTCCAGAAGAAGAGGAAAGTATGAGGAAAAAAAAATTTCCTCAAGAGTTTGGAAAATTAATGTCTGTGAGTTTATAAAGATGTTCATTTAGTCAGCAATGTATGTTTAGGTCGACAGAGCGTTAGTATTAGTCGGGGAAATTCCGTTATACTGTTAGCATCAAGCTAGCGGAATTTATCTTTATGTGCTAAATTGATATATATCTTTATGAATCAATTATTGATCTATTAAGCTGAAATCGATTCAAATTGATTGGGCAGTTTTTAATGAATTACTGCTGCTGTGCATAAAATTAATCTTAAAAAGCGACAAAGGCTTTTTGATTTTGGCTAAAAACTGCCTAATCATAATTTAAAAACCACTGAGAAAGATTTTACTATAGAAAAAATATAGTTGGGGCGTTAAGAAAAGAAACAAAAATGAAAAATAGAGCAAATCAAGAACTCTACAGAGTAATAAAAGCCATTCTAAAAAGGTAAGTCTTAAGTTTATATCTAAAACTGTCCAGGTCTGAAATAACACAAGCAGCTCTAGAGGAATATTATTTGCACACAGACATCTTCTCACTCAAACACACACACACATGAATTTCATCCCACACACACGTGCACATCTTCACACAGTCACATAAATCTATGCAGACGTGAATCTTCACAAAGACATGCACAAAAGCTACACATGCACACACACATTTATCTGTTTATCGGTACATCCACACACCTGTGCATCTACTCATTAACACACAAATCCACACACACATGCATCTGCACACACCTGGCACCTGACACAAACACTAGATTTGCAGATTATCTGTTGCTGACCCCCCTCCCCCCGTGGGGTGTTTGTGTGCTCTCCTGCCTTATACCTTACATGTGCATGCACGTGTGTGTTTGTTTGCACACTTAGAACACGGCTCCTCTGCATGTTTTCCCTCTGCATTGCAAAGCCTCCCTTCTTTTAGACTCAGAGTTTCAGAGCAGAGACAGAAAACTGTTAGAAGTAATTCTGAAAAGTTCCCCCAACATTCAGAAGTGACACCTGCTGTTATGGTGAAAAATCCTTTCACAACACCGGTGTCACCGGGTTCTAGCTTAGATGGTCCAATTGCAGGAATCTGTGATTCTTCCATTATCACTTGTCCTGTTTATGCACTGTTTGACATCAGTCTCCAGCATATTATTATATCAGTTCTGTTTTTTCTTACCTTCAATTTTTTTAATTTATTTAAGTGTTCTTTCTGCAAGAAAGTATTTAAAATATCAGATCTGAACCGTTGTTTCAACGTTTAGATTGCAGATAGATGTTGAAAAAAAGTAGGATTACAGATTACAGCCTGTAAAACCCTTCACTACACACTTTTTAAAAAATCATTTTCCAGAAAACATGAACATTTTCAGATGTTGCTCTCTTGTTTAAACTCTTCAAGTTCCGGCCCGGTAATTCTATGGCCCGATGTTATCCTGCGTTCATTCCTAACTTGTATAATTTTGACAAAATGTATTTTTATGGAGAGTAAAATATTGAAAGTTCTTTAAGGTTTAAGTTGATTTATTCTGGAATAATATTCCTGCCTTTATATTATTCAGAATTATGTTAAAAAGTTATGGTTTTCAAAGTTTAAAAAATTTAGTTTTAGTTCAATAAACGTTTATCCTTTTTGGCCTGCAACCAAAGGTGTGTTTTGGGATTTTGGCCCCTTGTGCGATTGAGTTTGACACCCCTGCCATAGTGGCTGTCTGTCTGCCAATGCGTCGAGCTTGGTCTGCTGGCTCCCAGGAGGCTGGCTGTAACCAGAGAGCGGCGGGTACGAAAGCCTGGCGGTCTGTCTAGAGTGTATCCCGCCTTCGCCCAACAGTAGCCAGACGAGCTCTGGGAATCCCGCAGCTCCAGCGGGTTAAGAAATTAGATGGAAGTTCAGAACAAAACCGCTCGCATTGGATTGGTATTCCAACCGATGATAGAATATCATGTGCCCAAAGCGGAGTTCTGATTAGCAGATGTGATGCTGCGACCTGCCAAAATGTATATATTTGACCTATGGCCAGACTGCCCCATTTTCGGCGCAGTGCTCAAGTTGCGCTGCTACCGGACCGCCATGCCCGTCGCCCAGATCACGCCACCGGACTTCAGCTCACCTCAAATCGCATCTGTGTCATTGACTTAACATCAAAACTGGCTGCCCAAATCACGTTTGGCGTGAACGCAACATTAGGGAGGGAAGTATCTGCACATCAAGAAGAGACTTGAAATGAAGCAGAGCTGGTGTAGTGGCCCAGTCCAAGTCCAGAACTAAAGAAATCAGTAAGCGGACCACAGAACTGCCAGGGAACAACATCACACAAACACATGTACAGATAAATGTTGTGATCAGACATCAGTTTCTATTTCATAACATTGCAGCTCTGTCTTTCTCTGCTCTGATTCGCTGTCTCTATGCCACACCCCCACACTCTGTCCTCCTGCAGGCTCCACCCACCTTAGTACCCGACTGGTTTGTTGTTGTTGTTTTGTTTAGTTGTTTTTGTTGATGTTGTTGTTGTCGTCCTTTTCTCTAGGATCATATCATTACCCAGAACCCCCCTCTCCTCAAAGCCCTCAAAGAGACCCACTAGGCCACGCCCACTAGGCCACTTCCAATGGGACAGCAGGAAGAGGTCACATGACCCGGACATGGCGACTCTCCACCAGTAGAAGAGAGAGAGAGAAATACAGATAGACTGTAATGTTAAAGCGAGAGCTCGGCTCGTGCACGGCTCTGACTGTTGATCTGAGGCTGCAAACGTGCACGAGCAGCAGGAGGGCTTTCATAGTCGGCCTCTTCCTCTCCTCTTCCTGTTTTATGGAGGAAGGAGGGAGGGAGGCCTGAGGAGAGCAGTGACTGCTGAGCTTCTCTCTACATGAGTGGAGTGATGTTTTTCCAGGATCACACACACATGCACACTCGTGCACGCACACACGCACACACACGGTGTAGGTGGATAGTGGGTCATTTTTGTGGCTTAACTGGAGATTTTGTCATTAGACTCATCAGTCCATCAGATTGCTCCTCCTCTTTTACGTTTTTGACTTCCTTGTCTTTGTTCCTATTGGTTCACCTGCTTCAACCATCTGTCAGTCGCAAGTTCTGACTCCTCCCCTCACTCCCCACTCCCTCGCAGTTCCAAAGAAAGACCCACTATCTGCCGAGGTTGAGTCTCAGCGCTGTCGTTCGCTCTCCTCTCCAGAAAGCCAAAGGCTCGGCCCCCCTGGCCTTTTTTGCTCTTTCCCCTCATCATGAAGAGGAGAGAATGAAGCAGCGCTGAGACACGCCCCACTTCTCCCCACCTCCGCTGCTGCCTTTTCTGCTTCCTTTAGGGAAGGAGGCACTGAAGGAAGCCAGCGTCAGAAATCAAACTCAGCCTGACACCAAAGACTGCGCTGCAGAGCAGAACACACACAGGAGCACACGAGTGACATGTGAAAACATTCTCTCACTATCTTTACATGTTTACGGTTTTGTCTGTTGCTATGACACAATAATGAAGTTTCAACTTTGAGAAAAGACCAAGAAGCTGAGTCTGAACGTGGTGGGGGGTCAGTCAGATCTTTGAATCATTCCAGTGACAAACATTCTCTATCATGCATCCCCAGAGCCCTGTGGTCCAGAGCTCAGCCCGTCCGGCTAAAGTCCATTTTAAACGTTTTGTCGCAAACATTTTAAAGCTTTTTACTTTGTTTTTGCTGATTGATAAAAAATTGTGCGTTTTTCAGGCCGGAGGGATTTTTATCTATGTTTACTGTTACATTGTTTACATTTTACTGTTTGGGAAAATCACACTTACAGAAATCTGCATACTGTTTCTTTCTGGTCGCCATAGCAACAGCCCCTAAAAATGTTTGCAAAGCAACACATTAGTGTTATTGGAGCTGCCATACTAGGTTGCACTCTTTGTTTTTGTTCATGCAGGCAAAATCTATTGTGATTCTTCTTCTCCATGATAATTGAATTATTTTTGACTCCCTCCTCCCTTCAACTCTCTGATAGGTCGATCAGTTCAGCCAGAACCATGTTTTTGTGAAAACAGAGCCTGGTTTTTAGAGTCAGAGTTGATGATGGGTGGAGCCTTGCCATCACAGAAGCATTACAGTGAAAGAAGGACTTCTTTGAAAACATAATTTTAAATATAAGCAGGGGTGGGAGGGGGTCTGAGCTGCTCTGTATGTCATTATTCTTGTAACAAATAAAAACTTCTTATCTGGACATAAATTTGTTAAATTGTTGAAGTTAATCAAAGTGAAACAAGCCCATTGCTCCGCCTAACATGCAGCGACAGACTCGATTTACAAAGATGCAAATATGATCAGAGTGCACATGTCAATGTGTGCAGGGCCGTGCACAAGTGAAGAGCCTCCAATGATTGAAGGAATGTCTCGCTCTGTTAGGAACAGGAGCTGTCTGGTGCTGAAAGATTAAATGCTCTGAGACTCGACGGCCTCGCTCCTCATTCTTACTAAAACAATTAATCCCTGAAAATCTCTTTTGAAGGAAGCACAAATTGTTTTAAGGGAAGGAAAATTAAAAAAATTCCATCAGACAAGAGCTTCTGCTCCCTCTTGTGGCTGGGAATGGCAGTGCAGTTATATATATTTGGAAGTGTTAGCTTACTGAATGTTTTAAAGTGAATACAAAATATTTTTAAACTCAAAGTTTTAGGCAGTTTTTTGGTTTCTTGAACTTTATTCCAATGTCAGTTGAATTTACTGAATCCTTACAGTCTGACAGACATTTTATACTTTTAAAAATCTATGAGAGCTCAGAAGACTTTATAGCAAAAGAAAAAAAAGTTTTAGCTCAATTTAAAAAAAGAAAATTAACCCTGACACCCCCAAATGTCTGCGTCCTCCTCTCAGGTACGTATGCTGGGTTTGCTCCTTTACCTGAGCTCACTTCAGTGTTCCCGCCTGACGCCTGACAGCAGTGTGTTTGTGCTGCAGGGTGTGCTGACCTTCACCTGCTGGACATGCTGAGCCCCATGGAGAGGAAGAGGCAGGGGTACATCCATGAGCTGATTGTGACAGAAGAGAATTATGTCAACGATCTGCAGCTTGTTACAGAGGTGCCTGTCCTCCCACACATGCATGGAGCTTCATGCTCTTTGGCTGCTTCACGCTGCTCGTCTTTTAACAAATTCAATGCAGTATGAAAATGAAAAATGCTTGCTCACATTTAACTCTGTTGTTGGTTCCTGAAAGAGAAGAAACAGAGAAAATGGACCATGTTTTGTTTCAGATTTTCCATAAACCTCTGCTGGACTGTGAGCTGCTGTCAGAGAAGGAGGTGGCCATGATCTTTGTTAACTGGAAGGAGCTCATCATGTGTAACATCAAACTGCTCAAGTAAACATTTCAGTTTTCTTTTATGTTCAGCTTTTTTCACAAAGATTTAATCTTTCATGTATTGTAAGGTTCTGCTCAGATATTAAAGACTTGGAGCCAAAAACACATGCAGGAATTTTGAAATGAGCCTCGCTTCTAACGGTGCAAAAACAACTCGAAAGGTTTGTTGGTTTGGAGCAAGTCTGCTTGTTTGGTCTGTCTACCATAGATTCTTGCTTGCAGCTAAAGCCTGTAAACAAAACTACATGAAGAACAATCACTTTGGGCATTCAGAATTACAAAGGCGAGGCAGAGATTATGGAGGTCCTTTGCTTTGCAGTTCTGGTCAGGATAGTTCCCATATTCAGACTTCATATGTTATAAACTCTATCTATGTTATGAACTCTTATCAGTGTAGCTGTGAGTTCGATCTCCAGACGTGGTTTTGTTTACAAGCTTTGGTTCAAAACAGAAATGTGCAGCTAAATATAGACCGAGCGTCATGCTCAGGACTCAATCCAGACCAACCCACTTTTCCAGTCTAAATCCACACAAATTAGAAAGTTTAATGGATGTGATGGTCTGATTCTTTCTTGGTCAGTTCTTAAGAATTGTGAAGGCCTTCGGTTCTTCAGATGTTTGATGGCACAGGGTTTTCCTGCAGGGCGCTCAGGGTGAGAAAGAAGATGTCAGGGGATCGAATGCCTGTGAAGATGATCGGAGACATCCTGACCAATCAGCTGCCTCACATGCAGTCCTACATCAGGTTGGACTTCATCAGCTCCTCACATTGTTTGTCTGTACGTGTTCCTGATGTGGTGTTGCTGCTCCGTGTGCAGATTCTGCTCGTGTCAGCTGAATGGAGCCACCCTGATTCAACAGAAGACTGACGACAACCCAGACATCAAAGACTTTCTCAAGGTACATGTTTGGATTTTAATTATTTTACTTTTTAATTTGCTTTATGGTGACAGCAGCAAAGGTAACACTAGAGGCTAAAGTGGCACAACTTACTCTTTTTAAATTAATATTTACTTTAAACTCTACTGTAAGGTGTCCCCCTAATCCTTCAACCTGACCTCTCCACCCACTGATGGTTAAAGTGGATCTTTTCTGTGGTCGTGTTTGGAACAAAGTCTCTCTTCAGATCAGACAGACCCGGTCATTATCTGCTTTTAAAGCCCTCCTAAAGATGCATTTTAACTTTAAATTTCACTGCCAGTTGATTGGAGTTGACCCCTCTGTATTTGTTTTACAGTGTTTTAAACATTTTTTATTAATTTTGTATTTATTGTTTTGATTTTGCATTTTATTATGATCTCTTTTTAGTTGTGTTCAGTCTTTTGGACAATATTCCTCGTTGTTTATAAAGGATAAATACATTTAAAAAAGAGTTTTAGAGGAGACTTGCCTTTAAAGCTCTGTATAACCTCAGTACCAATAACCTTTTGATCTATTTTAAAAGTACTCCCCTTTTAGTCACAATTATGGACTCTAAAAAATAAAAAAAAACGTGAAAAAAAAGACATTTGTTTCCGGTGATGGTAGTACTGCTCATTCAGCTTTGTTTGAATTCATAAACTTAAAATCCAACATTATTCTGCATTTCAGAGGAACAAATAAATTGTCACAAGATAATATTTGACTACACTCTTTTATATTTATAAAGACTGCAAATCAGCGAATATTCGTATTTTTGGGAGCAGTTTGTGAGTATTCGAGCACCCGGATACTCGTTACAGCCCCAGTATCGATAAAAAGTCTACAAGAACATGTTAAAAACACTTCTGTCGTTTTTCTCTGATCTGCCAGAGGTTGGCCATGGACCCCCGCTGTAAGGGAATGCCTCTGTCTAGTTTCCTGCTCAAACCCATGCAGAGAGTTACACGTTACCCCCTCATCATCAAAAACGTAAGTGTGGTTAGCACACACACACACAGCGTAGAACTCTTCTTTGAACAGAAACCGTTTGTACACACAGATCTTAGAAAACACATCAGAGGCCCATCCGGACCACAGCCACCTGAAGACTGCTCTGGAGAAAGCAGAGGAACTGTGCTCACAGGTACACGGGCCGGGTATCTGGTGCAGGCAGACTGCGTTCCCGTGAGCTCATGCTGGGTGTCCTCTCAGGTGAACGAGGGTGTCCGGGAGAAGGAGAACTCGGACCGTCTGGAGTGGATTCAGGGTCACGTTCAGTGTGAGGGTCTCTCAGAGGTGAGTAGCATGTTCCCACCTGCCTCACCTGCAGCACAGCGACAAAACCCCAATCTGAAGGTCCTCAAAAACCCACGTCTGTCTTTAAGCAACTGGTCTTCAACTCCGTCACCAACTGCCTCGGCCCGCGCAAGTTCCTCCACAGTGGAAAGCTGTTCAAGGCCAAGAGCAGCAAGGAGCTCTACGGCTTCCTGTTCAACGACTTCCTGTTGCTGACACAGGTGAGCCTCTCACTAAGGTGTCCTGTTAATGTGCTATGAAGCTGCTGTTCCATCTGTAATCAACATGATAAAGTAACATGTCTCTCTCCTCACAGGTGATCAAACCTCTGGGATCATCAGGGTCGGACAAAGTCTTCTCCAAAACTCACCTGCAGTACCGCATGTATAAGACGGTGAGTCAGCGCAGCAGCACCCACAGGAGGACGCTCAGTCATGAAACCCTTGATGGTGAAAGCCTTCTCTTCTCCAGCCGATCTTCTTAAATGAAGTCCTGGTGAAGCTGCCGACAGATCCGTCAGGAGACGAGCCTCTGTTCCACATCTCCCACATCGACAGAGTTTACACTCTCAGAGCGGAGTCCATCAATGAGAGGTAACACCAGGGCTGTCTCCTCTTACAGTTCAGGAACCTCAACTTGGAATTCAGCAGACTGCTGCACAGTAAACCGTCATATGCATATCACAGAAGGAGGTAAAAGTGGTGATAAGTTTCCTCCGGCTGCACGAATGCTGAACTGTCTCTGTAGTTTGAAGTAATGAATGAAAAGAAGATCTTCATCCATGTTGTGAATTATTCCATCCATCCAGTTTATTTAAAGATGCAGTCCCTAATGATGTTTAGATGAAGATTTTTAATGTAAAAGATTAAAGATGTTGTTAGTGTTTTGCTTTTATAAATAGGCCTCAATGAGCACAAGTTTTGATGTTATATAAGTTTGTGTTTTGAAGTACTTGATATATGTTGTAAAATGTTTATAAAAATACATTTTTAGCATTAATCTAGTTAGTTTTCCCTTTTTACTGATCCCACAGTAAACTGGAAAAGTATTAGTGTTTTTCTTTTTTTTTTGCTGTTTATCCATTTATCAACAGTAATACGGTCATGGCAGTTTGAAACACAGATATTACAGATTTTTCTTTTCATCGTGCAGGCCTATTTAGAGCTCGTTGGTGGAGCTTGAACACTTACACTAAAGATTTTTATTCTCATTTTGTCCCTCACAGTTGAGGTACACCTATGATGAAAATTACAGGCCTCTCATCTTTTGAAGTGGGAGAACTTGCACAATTGGTGGCTGACTCAATGTTTTTGTGCCTTGCTGTATTTTAAAGTATCATCAGAAACAAAATGACTTCTATTCATCTAAACAAATCAGAGGTTTTTGTGTGCAACCAGTGGTTGATCATTGTAGAAACTATTCAAGTGTCATGATGACATGAAGGAACCACTGTTGAGTCAGCAGAAAGCTGCTGCTGGAAGCAGGTGCACTGACTGTTTGTGTTCATTTAGAACGGCCTGGGTTCAGAAAATCAAGGCGGCTTCGGAGCTCTTCATTGAGACGGAGAAGAAGAAGAGGGAGAAGGCATATCTAGGTACAGTCCAGCTCACACGTACGCACTCCGGTGCCTCTCATGAGCTAAATCTAACGCACCCTTCTCCTGTGTTAGTGCGCTCTCAGAGAGCCACGGGGATCGGTAGACTGATGGTCAACATCGTGGAGGGGATCGAGCTCAAACCCTGCCGCTCTCACGGTACAAACTCTACAGTCAGAACTCTGCAAGACTTTAAATGTGACACTGTGCTGCAGCTTAATTCAATCGTCATGAAAAAGGTTCAGCTGGGAGAACATCTAAACTAATGAAGTGACATCAAGTCAACAACAAAGATAACTAAAATAATCTACCAGCCAAACATGTTTACCGGACATTATATTATCCTATTTTACACAGAAAAACCTTAGACAATAATAATATTGTTGAGAGGAAGTCACTGCATAATTAAAACATCAAATAAAAACAACTATTTTTGGACTTTTCTTAAAGATTTCCTCGCATTTTATGTGAAATCACAGCAAAAAAAAAAGTTTTGAACACTGTGATCATATCACTGACAGTAAAGATGAACACCCCATGAGTATTAAACAGCAGCTCTTTCATGTTATAAAGATGCTGCTAATACTCAGTGGATTCAATTCTGTAATTATATTTAGGAAAATACAGTTTCTTATTAATGTCATTTAATTAGTTAAGTTGTAGTAATCCGCCACATCTTTAAGTCCAGTCTGTGAAAGTATGGTCTGGCTTTAAAGTGATTACAGTGACACATGGGATCTCTCATTAGGATACCGTCACAGCATCAGTTTGTAACAACAGCTGCTGTAAGTCCAGCAGGTTTATCCTCCAGCTCTGTCTGGATGTTGCTAAAAATGGTCGTCAGCCAAAACTAAACGCTACACGGAGGTAAATTACAGGTATTGGGTGATTTAGAATTATTATTACAAAAGAAATTTACCACAGCGAGGGCTATTAAACAGTAGAAAAGTCACATGACCTGTGATAATGCTAGTGTGAATGCTTTCTGCTGAAAGTAGCCGCTGAAGATGCTAAAGCTTTTAGCTGAAAATGGTGACGCAATTTACTTTAATTGCTAAAAAGATTTGCTGAAATGCAAAAGCTATTTGCTAAATGTTAAATTTGCTAAAAGACTGGAAATGTTGTTTAAGTATTATGAAAATGTGCTTAAGTTGGCCTAAATTTCTGAAAAATTTCTAGTAAAACTGCTTAGAAATCGCTAATACATGCCAAATTTGCAAAAATATTTAGTGTGTTGCTTATATATGAGCTAAGCTCTGAAGTAGCCCAAAAATCCTCAGTACATGTTAAATTAGCCAAAAAAGCTAGCTTAAATGCTAGCTGAACTCCATAAAATTCCTCAGTAAACTAAATCAGTCGAACATGTTAGCATGTTGCTAGAATAGCAGCTAAACTCTAAATTGGCCCATAAAAAACTTAGATGTCAAATTAGCCAAAAACGCTGGTATGTTGCTAAAATATTAGCTAAACTGCAAAGAAAGCATGTTGATTAAATATTAGCTAAACTCTAAAACAGCCTAAATAAATGAGTCAAAAATGTTAGCTTGTTGCTAAGATGAACGTTTTGATACCAAGATTACTGAAATTGCTGAAAGTGAGTTTTTATGCTGAAAAACATACAGAGAGGAGCAGAATGACTGCAGTGTGAATGTTTACTAAATATTCACACAATTACTAATATGTCACAAGCATTAACTCACCATGTGGTGACTAACCCTCTAACTTTTACTCACCATCGAGGAGAAAATGCTTTAGCTTGAAAATATCCCTCACTGCAGGAGTGTCACTGTCAAACATTGTTATTTTCTCTGTTCGGTTTTCAAAAAGGTCCAAACGTCTGGTTTTTAGTTTCAAATGGTTAAAGTAAAGATTCCAGTTTCAGTGTGATGAAGTGATGTTTCATCTCTACAGGAAAGAGTAACCCGTACTGTGAGGTGACCATGGGCTCGCAGTGCCACATTACTAAGACCTTACAGGTGAGCTTCTGCTGGTGCAGAGATAGAACAGCGGACCTGGTGAGCCTCAGTGCAGCTCAACACTTCTATGTTTGCAGGACACACTGAACCCAAAGTGGAACTCCAACTGCCAGTTTTTCATCAAGGATCTGGAGCAGGACGTCCTGTGTGTCACTGTGTTTGAGCGGGACCAGTTCTCACCTGACGGTGCGTTCACGCCTGATGGTCTCTTCTGTCTCATCGCTTCCCGATTCAAACCTTTTCTCATCTCTTCTCCCGGCAGACTTCCTGGGCAGGACAGAGATCCGCCTGGCTGAGATAAAGAAAGATCAAGGCTCTAAAGGACCAATCACGAAAAGGTTGCTGCTCCATGAGGTTCCTACAGGGGAGATTGTGGTCAGGCTGGACCTGCAGCTGTTTGAGGAAGCGTGAACCAGTGCTGGACTACTGATCTGTGGGAGGACTGGGAAAGCAGACCTGAACTAGAGTGGAGGCGGAGGCGGAGGCCTGGTCTGGACGCTCTTGGTGTTCACATTCAGTGGGTGTTTCTGGTGATAAAAGACCCCCTCACCCACCCACCCCATGCTGTGCAGTGGATGTCTGTCTACGTTTATCTTCAGTTTTGGTTTTTATCCATTTCAAGAGTTTGACACTGGAGAACTATCAAGTTTTAGATTTCTTTATTTTTTCATGTTTCATGTGTCTGAATTTAGTTGACTTTTTTTTATTGATGGTTACTCGAGTAATCTCATTTTCCAGCCAGATTGAAGGGGATTATTTTAATATTTAGACCTGAAAAAGATTCAGGTTGCTTTCCTCTGGTGGTGGATAGCTTCAGGAAACATCAGATCCCCCTAAACGTCTGATGAAACTCTTCTGACCACACGCTCTTTCAGATCTCCACAATCAAGAGAAACCCAAACAAGCCGGTCCGGTCCGGTCCGGTCCAGCCCCCTACTACACGGCTCAGAGTTGAACTTTGTTGATATTTTCTCTGCTCCTCCTCGTGCAAACCGGCTTCCCTACACTGCAGTGACGATCCTCACCCTCCGTGTTGTGTCCCAGCAAAACGGGCCGAGTGTGTGCTGGTGTGTGTTTGGTGTAAAGTGGATGCTCGTCAGGCTCAGGTTGTAAGGAACAGTGCATGAAGTCACTTTGAATTTCAAAATGTTCAGCTCCTCTGGGGACGATGATGATGATGATGGTTGAGAGGAACATGTGAGGGATTTGAATGACTTTGAGGCTCCTTTTGCTCCCGGTGCAGAAAGCATAAAAACATCTAAAACTCCATGGCTGGACAGGCAGAAAACATCATCTGACACAGATTTACAAAGTTTCTTTTTTTTTTTTGGCTCTTACACATATAAAACGTGATATCAAGAATATGTCATGGGAAGAAGTAAAAGTGTAATCTTTTAAGGATTTATTGGTTTTTAAGCCCTCTATTAAAGAAAGAAACTCTGAATTTATTTGAAGGAACTTTTAATTGGTCAGATTCAAACTAAGATATGTTTACTTCAGCATTTTCCAAACATTTATATAGTTTCTGATTCATTATTGATCCAGGACCCCAACTTTGATTCACTTCATTTTTACATTTAGTATTTATTCGTCACCTGTCAACTACAGCCGGGGAACAGTAACTGCAGAACTTTGTAGAAATCAGCACTTTTTAAAAAATCAGGAACTTTGTTAGTTTGTGAGCTACAAGTGAGGCATAAGAAGTTTAACTTATTTCTGCAAGTTCCTTTGATAATCCTAACACTGGATCTTCACAAGAACTAGTTAAAAAGTAACAGAGATATGTGTTTTGTTGTTGTTTTTTGGTGCCTTCACGCTACCACGCTTCACGATTCTTTAATTGTATCATTAATATGATTTTCCAGGATTTTAGAAGAAAATCTCAGGAGTTACTTTGTAAATGTTTGCTAACCTGAGATTTCAAAATGGTGGCTTGGTTAGCAACCACAAAGATTGGACATGGTACTTAACGAGCTAACACACTTTGCTGATTAGCAAATCTAGTTAGTGATTTTATTTTAATGCCAAGAGACAACCGTTACCTAAGTGACCAGCCACTGTTTGATCAACAGCTCGACATGGAATGGAATTGTGAAGGAATGTTTGTAGTTTCTGGGACAAAACTGAAGGTGTTCATAAAGCTTCCTGCCCCCCTGCTGTGCTGAAACTGAAATAACCTGAACCGGTTTGAGCCTGTTCCAGAGTCCACTCTCCAGGATGTGTAACATATGAGCACGGGATAAGCACACGCTGCTGTCCGTGATCGCCGTAGAGAGGAAGTACGTTGTTGTCTTTAAATGTTGAGAATAAAATTCAGGTGGACCAAGACGGCAGTGTCTGGGTTTCATTATTTACCTTCTCTTTTGAGGAAAAAAAAACCAGAGCAGGAAGGAGGTCGGGTTCATTACGTCTTAAACTTCTACATTAATATGTGCGTGTTTCTTTGGACTCTACTAAACTTCTTACTTTGTCTAGATCAGGAGTTGACAACCTTTAACAGTAAAAGAGCCATTTGGGTTCGTTTTTTTTACTAATCAAAACTAGAAGGAGCTGCATAGTCTTACTTTAACCTTTAAGAAATTTGGATCTGCATTCATGACCTTCTTTAATAACAAATATGAATATTTTTTTTTTGGCACAAACAAAAGCAAAATTATAAAAGAACTTAGAATCTCTAAAATTGTATTTATTATTTCTTTTTTACGTTTGCATCCTGCAGCTCCAGATCCACATGTGTCTCTTTTATCTCCATTGTGGCTCCTCCACCAAACATAAAATAATTCATGGAGATGTTGATCCAGACATGTCGACCGTCTGAGTCAGCAGATCTCTGATAATGTCTGCTTAACCAAAACTACCTCAAGAAAACAAATAAACAAAGCCTGTAACTGAGACTATCGAGGTCCAACCCCAAACTAAAATAACAAAACCCAGCAGTGAAAGACTGCTGAGAACAAAGAGGAGAAAAATAAATAAAAGAAAAATAGCAATTTTTTAAAGTAAGGATTGCTTAATTATCATTTATTTAATTTAGATTAGTTAAATATATAAATCAATGTCGGAGGTTCACATAGATGATAAACTCTGTAGGTTTTTACATCCATGTTGACCTGAAGACGTCTGGTTTGTTCAACTCTACCTCCAGAATGAACAGATTTTAGATGTAAAGAAAAACTTTAGTAAAAAGTTTGATCTTTTATGAGTTAAAAGCAAATATTATCTTATTCTGACTAACATTGGTTACTAGCTGCTCTGAGATGATCCTCTTTGCCACAGAGCAGCTTTTATTTTGAAAATAAAATATTTCAGTTTCTGTCAAACGTAAAAAAAAAAAATCACATTTTAGAGATGCTAGGTTCTTCTTATATTTTTGCTTTTGCCAAAAAATAGACATAATTCTTTTATTATTTTTAAAAAAGCTCATGAATGTAAATCCAAATTTCTTGAAGACCAAAGTAAAACTTTACGGCTCCTTCTGGGTTTTGATCAGTGGAAAAAGAGCCCGAATTTCTCTTTTACTGTTAAAGGTTCCCGACCCCTGGACTAGATTAAGGGTGAAACTGATTAAGCATCCTTTTATTGAAAATGCATTGCTGAAACTGGTCCACTATGGACCAGACGTTAGGACCTTCTGAAACTAATTCTAAGCATAACAACTTGTGAAAAATTGTATGGAAGACCCTAGTGTTCACCAACGTTTGTCTAACCTACTGAAATGACTGAGGAGTCTGATCTAGTGGCTGATACTCGAAACATTTTTGAACTCAAGAACACAGATCAGAACATCAAATACACCTGCCACTGTTCAGATTCAAAACAACGCTGTAAATTCTAGCTGAGCTGATGTTACTTGCATGTATTTACATGCGACCATCACGTAAACTCACCTTGATAACACGTGATTTGTGCAGCCAAGATACACATATTATGATTACTGAACATTGCATAACCCACCCGGATGTATTTGAAATGCGTCTGAGGCTAAATGTCGTTCTTGTTCCCACATATTTAGAATTAAAGTCCCATTAGCCGTCCCACACCTTGATGTGTGAAATTCGTTCTCTTCAGTTGACCCTTCCCTGGGGGAGCGGCGAGCTACAGACACAGTCGAGCTCAGGAACCCCAACCGCAAGTGTCATCTGAACCCTTCCCCTGGTCCGGGTGGCCAAGAAATTCAACACTGACTGCACGGACTTTAAAATATGAGCAAATAGTCACTTTCTTTTAGAAAACATGTGGAACCAACAACAACATTAGCCTGGGATGCACTTAAATTACATGCAGGCGGTGCAGGAATGTCCGTCTTGTGTTAGTGGCCAACATGGATTTCCATCAGCTTTTGTGCTGGTCGCATGTCAATCAATCATGTTTTAAAACATCATAAAATATATATATTCATCTACGATGAATCAAACTAGCATGCATGCATGCTAGCATGCTAGAATCCACTCTAGCACACACTTTATGCTTCCCATCCTGATTTCTCTCTATTGTTACTGTCCTGTATAGGAGAGTTAAAGAGGAATTAGCTCATCTAACTGTACAACTTCATGCTTGAATAGTGTATCAGATGGGCTTCATCCAGAAGGAGCTGGAGGACAGCTCAGGGCACGAGATGAGCCAGAGGCGTGGTCCACGGTCAAAGACAGGAGCACAGACAAGCCACCTGGAATCTCTCCCGTTCCTCCGGAGGGGGTCAGAAAAGAGGGACGGCGCATGAATCGCACTGGACCAAACAAAGACATGGAGAACTAATGAAAAATACAGGAGAAAGAACAGAGGGAATAGAAATAGAGGGCATGCTATTGACATGGTGGGTTTTAGCCACATGGGGATGTCTTTGTTATTGTCTGAAGTATTAGGTTAACAATTGTCAAACTAGTCTGGTCCAACAGAACAGAATACAAATATAATCAATATAAACAAATGACAGAAGGGGTTTATACAAATACACACCTTGTGTGTAAGAAGACCTGTAACCTCCAGTTGTTTCTGGTTCTTAGACTAATTTATTCGTGTTTTTTTGCTTCTGGAATTTCTTTAACTAGACCGAAGAGGCGTTTTTGGCATTGATAGGGGTGTTGATTAGGGAGAGAAGTGAACTAGCCCTAGGCGACCGCCAAGCTCGCCTATGTCTCATCATGTTGGCCACACATGGGGCCAAGAGGCACATATTGCATTTCACATGTTATACGTGCATCCTGGGCTAAATGCTGTTGGCTGCACATGTTACTTTTGCCCTAATTGTAACCATGGTCTTAACCCTGTTCCAGGTCTGTGCTACCAGGAAAACAGTTCAGCACTGGATGAACGCATTTAGAAAATTACATGAAAATGGACACTCTTTTTGTTTATAATACTAATAAATGTCTCCTTTTGAAGTCATTTTGGTCTTTGCTGTTAAAGAAAACAGGGTTTACAGTGTAACATGAGTGGCTGCACACAAAATTATTAAAAAAAAAAAAAAAGTGACTACGCGACATAATTAAAAATGTGCGGCCAGAAGGAAGGGTTAGGATTATTGTTAGGGTTGAAAACTGTCTGCAGCTCACTGCTCCCCCAGGGATGTGTGCAGGATTTTTGAGGGACAGGGGTCAAAGTTGGAAAAGGGCAGCAAAAACACATACAGGATTTTTTTCCTCTAAACAATAGGGAAATTAAGTCTTTTTTTTAAGTTCTAACAGATAACTGCTCAGCCATGAGACTTTTGTAGGGGAAATTGATACAATTGTAATTTTTATGTAAACAAATTGCTGTCAAAATGTAAACTTGTAAACCAATTATTGCCAATATCCGACACATTTACAATCAGTTAAAGGGGCTCTACCATGAAAATTCAACTTTTTGAGGTTTTAAATGTATTTTACTGTTCATTCCTCACTATAAAGAACCTCAAATCAGCATTTTTTTTATCCATTCATGCATTTAAGAGTAATCCTCTAAAAACCTGCACTGTCTGCAGCAGCCCCTTCCATACCCACAAAAACGTGCTGACGTAAGATCGATGCCAACAGCTCTCTCCAGGAAGAGTCTGTGCTGCAAGCTCCGCCCCCAGACTACAACAAACACACCCCCATCTTCTCCGTGGAGCTGTGGTGCTGAGATCGTTCTCCCCTGCTACCAGAATGTGTCTCCTGGCAGGAGAGAACTACCTTCCTGGCTGTACCAGGAACCGCTCTCTGACCCATCTTTTAAGGTGGTCTTGGTTCGTTTCCAATCATTTCTGCTCGCTCTGAGATTCCTCACTCTGAATATGAAACAAACCGAGAGCGGAACAACTGAACCAAATCGGCTACCGTACCCGACAGTCACATGATGTAAACACGGTAGAAAAGAGGTGATCGTTGAGCCTCAGACAAATGTAGAGCATTGATTGTCATGTTATCCAAAAGGAAAAGCGTAGAACTCTCTTTTCTGTGTCTCTAACGCAGCGCGGGCTGCTGCAGTGAAATCTCTATTGTAGTTTCAACAGAATTCTCTTAAAAACAAACCATAAAACCACAACGATGAGACACGGAAACTCATTAAAATGAGGTCGGATGAATTCATGCTCAATAAAACAACTTTTAACATGATTCACATTGATTCTACAGACGTGTTTTTTAGTGTGTGTACCTGGTACCACTGTACCAAACCGTGTTGAATCTGACCTTCATACAGACTGAAAATCTATCAGTAAAATAAAAAGTTTGAAAAAGAGAAAAATCCAGACAAGATTTTGCAGACCGCAGCGCATCCATCTTTAGTCATGTGGTTCTGTTTACAAAGTTGGCTCATGCTGAGGAGGCGGGTTCAAGGATGATGTTGTGAAATGGGCGGGACTGACAAGGAGTGAAAGGCGGAGCCTCAGAAATCGAGTTGTTTTACTTCCGGGTTTTAAAACAGGACACAACAATGACTCATATT
Organism: Oryzias javanicus; assembly: GCA_003999625.1. Lineage (NCBI taxonomy): Eukaryota > Metazoa > Chordata > Actinopteri > Beloniformes > Adrianichthyidae > Oryzias > Oryzias javanicus. The sequence goes on along the minus strand of CM012458.1, from coordinate 714,910 downwards.
TAATAAATAATCAGTTTTTTTAGTGTTCCAATGGTAATATATGATCATATATATGGATGTAGTTTACTCTGAAAGGCTGAAGACAATCATGGTAGGGCCTTTCAAAGCAAAATAAAATACGGTCTCTTACTGAATAAACTTTATTGGTAACAACTGAAGAACAAACCCACTAACACCCTCTCTGCTGCTGTTTTCAATACGGTTTCTGTCATATCTGAACACAAAATAAATAAGTCAAATATGAAAAACATTCAATGTTAAATGGAAAGTAATGACGTGTAATAAAATTGTGCACAATTAACTTAAAAAAAAAATACAATTTAAATATTATATATTTGGGCATGCTAAAGGGTTTCTTTGTTAAACCTTGCAGTTTCTACACAGCAACCCATAGCTACCTCCTGACACTTTTTTTCTTGTATCACTAACAAAAATTAATTAAAATTAATACAGAAAAAAATAAATAAAATAAAACAGGGCACTTTTCAACACCAGAGAAAAAGGGGCACGTGCCTCCCTAGGCCCTATGTGCGCACGTGCATCTTGCTCCCCAAGGGAAGAGAACTGCAGAAAAAGACATTTTGTCTCACATAGGTGTGACAGGTAAAGTTTACCTCTATTTTAAATACATGCGACCAACAACAACATTTAGCTTTAGATGTGCACCTTGTCCGCGTGTCTTCTGTGTATTCCCATCATCTTTCGTGTCGGTCTCATCAATTCTTCCTTTAAAAACTGCTTTCTGAAGAGCTGGACATTTTTGGTCTGCATGGCTTGCTATACCTCTGTCTGTGTGGCGTTCCAGCGCCTCTCAGCTGATTAGCTCCCATGCTAACGAACGCAGGCTGATGTTGGACGTGCGCGCGCTCGCTGGGCCGTGTACGCGCGCGGCTCCCCTGAGAACCGGACTGCTCGCACCTCTCCTCGGCTGACCGGGAGCCGCCATGGAGTGCCGCGTGCTGTCCATTCAGAGCCACGTCGTCCGGGGGTACGTGGGCAACAAGAGCGCCTCTTTCCCCTTACAGGTAAATGCACCCCGCACGCACCCATTATCGGACACCGGGAGACCTGTCACACGACAGAGACTGGAATAATTCGACTTTGAGCACAAAACCAGACTCGGCTTTTCCTCCTGGCTGTGAAAATACACAATGTTCCGATTTTATTGATGGGGACGGTACCGGGCGCTCCATCCTTAACGTGATGGATAAAAGCAAGCGGGAGATAACGGGAGCAGCAGTGAAATGTCACAGAGCGCAGACAAAGACGGATGTCCTTCCGCAGCCCGAGGTAGACCGCTGGAGAGGCTCAGGTGCTCGCAGACGAGCGCGTTCACGCAGCAGATTCCAGCGGGAATTTCATCATCATCGAAATGTGTCACGACTGCTGCTGTCATGCACTGAGGGGGTGTCCGCCAATGACGCGCTGCTCTGCAGGCCGCGCACAGCGAGGTAGATGGAGGAGAGGAACGAGACTCGGGCAGGGACGGGAGTTTGAATCTATGTATTCTGTTAATATATATTTAGCTTAACAAAAACCCCACGAAGCTTTAAATCTTGTAACTGTTCATATAAGCAACCATTGACTGCATCAGAGAACTGGACTGAGTGACACCGACACCCCCCCTTCCAAAATAAGAAGCACCTTGTGGAGCCAAGAAGCCAAAATCTACCAGCTTTTACTCAGATAAACCAGTCTTGCTCTGACAGCCTTTTGAAACATGTTTTTTAGTATCAAACTCAATCACACAAGAAGATAAAACACACGTAAACATTTATTTAACATTCTAAAACTACATTTTTACGTGATTTTTAAAAATAAATATAATTATAAACTAGATATACAGCATTACCTGAAAATATGAATGCTGTAAGTTGAATTTGACTGATAAAAATGCCACTGCTGACAGCTGAAGATGATGAAATTGATAGCTAAAAACTGAAGCTGATAGCCTGCTAAAATATTGTCTGAATTCCAAATTAGCCTTGAAAAAAACCCTTAGTTTAGCCAGAACAGCTAGCATGTCACTGAAATATTAGCTAAATTCAATAAAAGACTAAAAAACTTTGGCTAAATTAGCCAAAACCGCTAGCACAAACCGGAAATATTAGCTTAACTACAAAGCAGCCTGAAGATATTCTAGGAAATGTCAAAATAGTCCAAAAAGCTATCAGAATACCAATTTTTAAAACTTTAAAACCATAACTTTTTAACATAAATATGAATAATATAAAGGCAGGAATATCATTCCAGAATAAATAAATTTAAACCTTAAATAACTTTCAGTTTTTTACTCTGCATAAAAATATATTTTTTCAAAATTACACAAGTTGGAAATAAATGAAATATAACATCAGGTCATTAATAACAATAAAATAAAATGATCTGGAGGGCCGGATATTATTATTCGGAGGGCTTCCAGGTCTTGACCTTGACACGTGCAGTAGTGCAACTGCAAGTTATTCAAGTTATAAACTAACCAATCAGATGCCTCAGTTAAAGCATGTGCAGTCCGCTGGCCCCCTTAAACTTTTGAAATGTTTGACAGAGGCTGTTGTCCGAATTTCCTCCCTGACCCCAACTACTAAAAAGAGTATAGAGTGTGGGACTATATGCTGCCCTGGATTTTAAATGTAATTTGGATACGATACTCACTACTTTTCTATCGTTTTTCTAAATGTAGGATATGACGTCGCCAATTTCACAAAGTCAAAATCGGATCAATACGAACATTTATTTATGACTCCACTGTGTTCTGATGGTGAAAATATGGATTCTTTATTCAAATTTTACATTTAAATACGTTTTTTTGTTTGACTGCAATGCATTGTGGTCTATATTTGCTAATCTAGTGAGCATCAATGCACGCTAGTTTTTCGCAAAGACTTCTGGGAAATTTCTAGTGCACTAGATTTTAGAATTAGTAGATTCACACGGCATTAGAAAATGGTGAACGCCCTTTATAGTGAGTGGGGAGGAATTCTGACAGATTCTCCTAAGCCTACTTTCAGTGAAATGGATGTGGCTTTCAACAAGCTTACTCCTGATTGGCAACAGTAGTTGCCATGGAAACTTTGACTTAGACTGTTTTTGACACATATGGTTATGGACAAAGCACCTGTGACGTTCCCCATAGAACATGCCTTACCTCTGGTTCCAATGAAGTAAATTAAATCCATTTTCAATTTCCAATGTACAGGCAACATTAAATAAATCTGTCTGAGTCATCATTTCTATGGCAACCACTCTCACTAATATGAGGGAGGGAGGCCACGCCCCTTCCACTGAAGGCGGGCTCATGAGAATCTCTCAAATGTTCAAGGTGGGGGCCGGCGGGCACCACATGCGTTTACACAGGCATGTGATTGGTCAGTTTATGACTTGAGTCGCTAACGATAAGGAAAATATTTTATGATTAAAAAAAAGTAGGTTTAGAATGAACATGTTCAAAAGAGACAGCAGAGCAAGGATTGTTCTTCTGACTAATAAATTAATTTATTTATTAGTTTCTTGCACATTAAAAGCATGACGACAGTGCGCCAAAATGAACCCAGAGGCTGTTTTCCATCTGTAGTTTCTGGACAGATGTTTAAAATGTCAACCTAAATTCAAATAATAAAAGGACCATTAAAATGCAGAGATAAAACAATCAAGTAGGGTACAGACAAAGAAGCCAGATCTTGAAATGCCTGTGTCTGAGTGGCCTTTTCTATTGAAGTGTTTGGGATTTTGGCTTTCTGGACCAGCAGGTACCGCCTATGTGGAGCGCCATATCATCTGGCTCCAAATGGTGACATCCATATTGTGCAAAAATGGTGACTGAATGAACCGTGGTGTAGGGGTATGAGGGTCGAACTCTGATTGGAAGATCACAGGTTCAGTTCCCGCTTTGCCAAGGGTGAAGTGTCCAGCAGCAGGACATTAAACCCCAGATTGCCTCTGGTGAATATCGGTTGGTGCCAGTGTTGGACAGTGGAGCCGCCATCGGCATGTGAATGTGTGTGTTTATGGGTGAATGGGACAGTGACTGTAAACCGCTTTGGGCCGTCAAGGAAGATAGAAAGTTCTGTATGAGTATACACCATTTACTTATTTTGACTGGAGCTGGAAGTGAGGTGTTTTCCATGGTTGACATAACACATGACAGTCCCACTGTACAGTTAATGTAAACGTTTGTATTGATTCTGCGTTTGGTTCACTTTACATTTCCAGTCCAGGAGCAACCTAATCAACCAGTTGTTGGTGACACTAAAATAAGAGCCAAACTTACAGTTTTGAAGGGAGCTGTCCCCCTTTTCCTGCACTGAGGCGCAGAGACATGATGCGCTTTAGGTATTTTTATTTTGTGGGCTGTAAACAACGCAGTACGGCTTGCACCATCAACGATATAAAAAAAAAAATGCTCACCAAAAGTCTTAATCCTCTCTGTCATGCATCACACTCCCCCATTATTCAACCAATAAGTGATCCCTGTCAGTCCAAACCTCAACCTTAGAACCGAAACACCAACAACCGTCTCCTCCTGCTGCATTGAGCTCCAGAACATAGAACAGCAGAACCCCGACAGCCACCCAGCCCAACTTAGTCCACTACAATATAAACAGGACTTCATTGGTTTATGATCCAATAGGTTAAAAAAGATTTTTACATTTTTTTTCCCCCTGGGCTAAATATTGTTTTGCAGCATAAGATGAAATGTGATTCAAACCTATTCTAAAAAACAGAAGTTACAGAAGATCCGAAATGCTCATCAATATTGGGATTTATAAATTAAATGTTTCCATTCTGGAGGATTTAAAGGGTAACACAGCCCTAAATTAATTTTTTTTGTTTGTTTTTCTCTATAAATGGGGGAGAAAAAGTGATTGAAGTTGTGGTATATTTACATTTTTATTATCTCTAAAAACTAAGCTGTAAATAGTGCAAGAACTGGACCTTCTAGTGTTACAGGTAACACGCTGCTGTCGAATGAACAGATATAGCCTTTGTGCCAGAACCTATAGAATTGAGTTTGTAAATGTAACATATATCAATGGTCTTAAGCCAGCGGCTCCAAACATTTTGGTTCTGGATCATGAGTGCTGGCCTCGGGAGAACGGGGAGGCGGAAAATCCTCAACCTCCACAGAAAGTTCTGTGGAGAAACTTGCATGACTTTGCTCTGTAACAGTCTCCATGAGTTTTTATTGAACATAATGACAAACCACTCTCCATATTGAAGACCCAGCATACATCACCACAGTATTGAATGTGGAGTGCCTCAAGGTTCCATCCTTGGCCCCTTGCTTTTTAATATCTACATGCTCCCTTTGGGGAATGTCATCAGGAAGCACAACATCAGCTTTCATAGCTACGCTGATGACACCCAGTTGTACATATCCATGTCTCCTGATGACACAAGGCCAGTAGAAGCACTTTTTAATTGTATATTAGATGTGAAATTATGGATGGCGAATAATTTTCTGCAGCTAAACCAGGAAAAAACTGAAATTTTAATAATCAGTCCTGAGGCCAAGAGAGAGAAACAGTTTTTGAAACTACAAGGACTTTCATTAAGCTGTTCAGAAACAGTCAGAAACCTGGGCGTTATTTTTGACTCTGAGCTAACTTTTATCCCTCACATTAAACAACAAGTTAAAACAGGTTTTTATCATCTGAGAAACTTGGCTAGAGTCCGCCCGATTCTCTCTCTTGCTAATATGGAGATGCTGATGCATGCTTTTATTATGAGTAGAATTGACTATTGTAACGCCCTGCTTGCTGGTCTTCCAAAAACGAGAATTAGAAACCTTCAGTTTCTCCAGAATTCAGCTGCAAGAACTCTCACAAAGACCAGACGACGGGCTCATATCACTCCAATTTTAAAATCCCTGCATTGGCTCCCCATAAGTTTCAGGATTGATTTTAAGATACTTTTAATGGTTTTTAAATGTCTTAACGGCCAAGCGCCTTCTTATCTGTCAGATCTTTTAGTCAAATACGAACCCTCGCGGACTCTAAGATCTTCTGGCACTAGTCTTTTAGTAATTCCAACTGTTAAAACAAAAACATATGGAGAGGCATCTTTTAAGTATTATGGCCCCCGTTTGTGGAACGGTTTGCCAGAGGACCTGAGAGCTGCAGAGAACATAGATGCTTTTAAGAAAAAACTCAAAACTCATCTTTTTACCTTGGCTTTTAGTTAATTTTTAATGTTTTATTGTTTTTTCATTTATTGATTCCTTTTATCTGTACGTTTACTTCCTCATTTTTAATTCTGGTGCTTCCTCATTTGGGTTCTCCCCCTCTGGGTGTTGTTCAGCCACTGCGGCTCTGGATGGGGGCCTGCATCGCCACCCAGCTGTGGTGAGGCGGGTCCCCGGCTGTGATGCTGCATCTGGCTGGCTATGCCGCTATTCGGAGAAGGAGACCCCAACTATTAGCGTACAAACTTACGTGCTCAGCCTATTCCCTGTTGTCCATTTTAATCACCTATGGAGTGGGAAGTAGAGGGGGGGTGAGGGTGGGTGGGGGTAGGGGGTGGTTTCGGGGTTGCGGGTTTGGGGGCTATTGGACCCTGTTTTATTTTTAAATTTTATGCTTGCTTTTATACTATCTATTGTTTCTTTTGTTTTAGTGTAAAGCACTTTGTGTTATTTTTATATGAAAAGTGCTATATAAATAAAGTTTGATTTGATTTGATTTGATCACATAAAGCTAACCTGTCAATCATAGATCCAAGCCTCACCTCCGCCGCTCAGTCTGGCTACACAAGCCTCCTTTTTTGCCCTTTTTCAAATCTGGGCTTAGAGTGGAGTCTGCCTCCAACTGTCCTGTTTGGTTACCCTTTAAAAATCACAAGAGAATTTTGATTTAGTGCAATGTCAGCAGTTAGTTTGTCTAATGGTGCATTCACTCCAGGCTGGCGTCCAGTTTCAATGTTAAGTCTAAGTAAAGGTGCGATCTAAGGAGGCGCGATCTCGGCGTCAGGCACGTCAACCAATTAGGGACTCCGCTTTGGGCATGTGACGTTTTCAGTGACTAGATCATTAAAACCGCTCTAGCTTAATGGACTTATGATGTTTTTCTCATTTTCATCAATATTTCCCCCTTGCCTTGGTTTAAAGCTCAAACTGGACCCCAGACAGACAGCAGTAATGTTTAAAGTGGCCCTCAGGTGCAACTCTCATTGCAAGAGTGAAGTACGAAAAACCCAGAGAGACTCTGAAAGATCTGGAGAAACCAGACACAACAACGCGCTAGCCAGTGCCTCTGGAGAGCTCTCCAAAACAAGTAAACCCACGCTACTTGCTCAACATCATCCATGTTCAATCTTTATTTATAGAGCTATATACTGTATGTTTTCCATGATGTGGACATGGATTAATTCCAGAACAACTTTAGTGGTTGTTTCTGCGGCGAGCCGTCAAGGCTATAAGCAGTAAATCTGACAGGCGTCAAAAGAGAGGCGGCAGACGCGATTTTGACCTCCAGTCAAAAAATAGTTGATGATTAGTCGACTATTAAAATCATTGTTTGTGGCAGTCATACTTGCAGATGAACTCTGGTGTGGTTCACATCAGTGGGAATGCAGAAAAAATTACCAAAAAGAGAAGGAGAATCACTTGGTGGAAATTTTAAGCTCTGAGTGTTTTGAGCAGAAGAAACAGCCACAGCGTGAATCTGAAAAGGCAGGAACCACGAAAAAGTCTAACGTTTCCTTGTTAAAGTACCCCTATGACAATTTAAAAAAAGTTCCCAGTAATGTTTCAATGGTTATGAAACCCTACCCACTAGAAACTAGTATAAACCCCATGCCTCAGTTCCAACTCATAAACAGTAAAGAACTGCAGGACATTCTATGTCAACTGAACTCCTCCTCCTGCTGTCTGGACATTCTACCCTCAAGCTTTTTCAAAAAAGTTTCAAAGATCCTGGATCTGTCACAACTTACTTCAGTTAAACAAAAATAAAACTGAGGTTATTGTCTTTGGAGCTAAAGAAAAAAGGTTGGACGTCACTACAGAGCTTCAATCTATCCATCTAAAAACTACCAACCAGACCAGAAACTTGGGTATATTGATGGACACAGACCTACATTTTTATAAACTAAGGCACAAAATCAGCCTATTATCATCTGAAAAATATCTCAAGGATTAAAGATCTGATGTCTAAGCAGGACCTGGAAAAACTAGAGCATTCTTTCATCTTTAGACGACTTGATTACTGTAACAGTGTTTTTACAGGAAACTGCAGCTGATCCAGAACTCTGCTGCTCGGGTTCTCACAAGGACCAAGAAAGTAGACCACATCAGTCCAGTTCTGAGGTCTTTCCACTGGTTACCTGTCTCTCAGAGGATAGACTTTAAAGTTCTGTTACTGGTTTATAAAGCTTTGAATGGTTTAGCACCAAAATACATGACTGACCTCCTGACCCAGTATGTACCAGCCAGACCTCTCCGATCATCAGGATCCGGTCTTTTATCAGTTCCTAGAGTCAGAACTAAACATGGAGAAGCTGCATTCAGCTTCTATGCTCTACAGATCTGGAACAGACTTCCAGAAAACCTTAGATCAGATGAAACACTCAGTGGATTTAAATCCAGGTTAAAGACTCACCTGTTCTCAGTTGCATTTGATTAATATGTATTTAAACGTTTACATCTGCAATGTTTATATATGCTTGATTTAAACTAAAACATTTTTACTTTCTTTTAATCTTATTTTAATGATCACACCTTTATTATTTGCTTCTTTTAATGTTTTATGTAAAGCATTTTGAATTGTCTCTGTACGAGAAATGTGCTACACAAATAAACTTGCCTTGAAGTTTCCAAAATCTCCTCTGAGGGGGCGTGGCTTCTGGAGCTCCGCCTCTGATTACGATATCTCTGTGTCACTCTAGCATAAATCTTCCCCGCTGCTACATAAAAACATCCATCAATCTGGGTAATGTCCATCCGTATGGTTCTGATCCGGATGTCAGCTCAGATCTTCATGGACTGAACTTCCTCCAAAATCCTGATTCTTTCTCCTTCCAGTTCACCAAAGACTCTTTGATGTTTCTTGACGTTGCTGTGATCAATCCATTCAATCCATTGGTTTCTCAGAGCAGAAAATAATGAAAGCTAACATCCAAATGCTCTTTCATTGATTTGCAAGCCTTTCCAAGTGCGGTCAAACGAGCCGCCGTTCACATTTCCGTGGTCACATCAAGAAGCTCCGTGGAGTCTGTTGGAGATTTTCCAGCGTTCTCAGGACTGCTACCGTAAGTATTGGATGAAAGTCACACCAAAAATCCAGTGACGACTGATTGGAGCTCAGAAATGTGAACGGCGGCTCATTTGACTGCAGTCAATGTGAAGATAGCATCTTCTCTTCTCCAGAAGCTGAACTAGACACGCTAGCCGGACCAGATGAGGGTTTAATGCATGTGTAGCAGAAAGGAGATGATAGATGAAAAACAGAGTGTGTCCAAGACTGTTTGGTTGACCGACATTTAAAAAGAGAAAAACTCAGAAAACTTCATATTACATTTGTTCTCTTTCATTAGGAAAATAACCCACAGACATGATAAAACTCTACAAACAGGATTTTCATCAGAGGGAGACTTTAAACTTGTTGCAGTGAGGATCTGTAGGAGCACATCATACGTGACAGAGGATGAACCTTTCTACTTTTTTCTGCTGTTTTCACCTTGTCAGAGTTAATTTAGTAAACACTCACAAATGGAGGTCTGCTGGAATCATGTTTTTTTTGTTTTGTTTTTCTCTATATGTTTCCTTTCAAACCAGATGAAGAATATTTGATAGACTGATGCTGAGCTGATATAGTCTCCTCTGCCTTCTGTTGCAGGTTTTAGGCTTTGAGGTCGATTCCATCAACTCTGTGCAGTTCTCCAACCACACAGGTACTGTCAATGTTTAGAGAAAAGCTGGATGGAAATGGATGGAAAGTTATATACTGCAAGCTAAAGGCTTTTTGAAAACTGTCAGAGAAAAAAATAAAAAGGCCAAAGCTCAAACAATTAATGTGAAGAGGGAAAAAAAATAGAAAATAACAAATATATTTCTCATATATATACATAAAGCACCATGCTGTGCCTCTGTTGAACATTATAGCTTAACCCTCATTTGTGTTAAATTTTAACCCGGACACAAAATAATTCATAATCCATGTGTGACCCCAGGCCCGAGTAAAATCAGCCTTCCAAACATTTCCATGAAGTTTTCCAAGACTTTTCTGTGAATGGTCTCTGCAAGATTTGCAAGATTCTTGTTGAAAATTAGAAGATAAGTCTTGTTTGTGTTTACACACATGCACAAATCTGAGAAGGAACTTCAGGCATTTTTAAAGGTGGTTGTAGTGCAGAAAGAGCAAAAGTAAATGTATAAAATATGTCACATAAGGATATGGACAAGTATGGGAACATTCTGAAGCTTAAACATTGAAGTGCCACATGTTGAATACCGTCGGGAGCTTTAGGGAACGCCTCTGTAAATGGATGTTCGTTCTAGATCAGAGGTGTCAAACTCCATTGCACAAAGGGCCAAAATCCAAAACACACTTTAGGTTGTGGGCCGAACAGGATAAACATTTATTGAACACTCTAAAACTACATTTTTACAACTTTAAAACTGTAAATTTTTAACAGAATTATGAACTAGATATATAGCATTACCTGCAATAATGCTAGAGTGAATGCTGTAAGCTGACTGCTAGTGCTGATAGCTGAAGATCCTGAAATGTATAGCTGAAATCTCTGAAGCTGATAGCTAGCTAAAATATTAGCTAGTTGCCGAATTATCCTAAAAGACTTGAAAAAAAAAAAACTTAGCCAAAACAGCTAACATGCCTTAAATATAAGCTAAACTCCAAAATAGCCTAAAGAGTAAATGGCAAAATATTCCAAAAAGCTAGCAGAATGCCAATTTTTAAAACTTTATAACTGTAACTTTTTAACATAATTATGAATAATAAAAAGGCAGGGATTTTATTATATTATTATTATTATTGTATTATTATTATTATTCCAGAATAAATAAACTTAAACCCTAAATAACTTTCAATGTTTTACTCTCCATAAAAATATATTTTGTCAAAATTATACAAGTTAAATATGATAACATCTTACTATTAATAACAATAAAAGGAAATGATCTGGAGGGCCGGATAGAATTAGCCGGAGGGCCGGCCCCCGGGCCTTGACTGTGGCACGTGTGATCTGGATCATTACTAATGATGATTACTTCGCCCTCTATCGGCAGAGCTTTATTTCTGAAGCCTGTCTGGTCTTACCCCACCCTTTATCTGAACTAGAAGAGTTGAATAACTGTGTTCCTTCAAACAAAGGGTGAGGTCTATATCACAGTTATCAAACAAAAAAGAATTGTTTATGAGGCTCTTTTTGACCATTTAAAGAGGGTGTTACTCCATAACACCATTTTTTATAAGGAAATGCAAACTTAACCCACAGAGCAGGAAGGATGAAGAAGTGTAACAGGAAATGGACACAGAATTTCTCTGATTTAGTTTGATCAAATCTTCTCAAAAGTTCTGGTTATGTTATTGATTTATTTATGTTTATGGAGATGCATCTTGATGACTTTGGAACAAAGACAGAAACCCGAACACAGAAAGGAGGTGGAGGAATGACGTGCAGCAATGTCAGGAGAGACTTGATCTCCTCTCCCGTCCCTCTCTCAGGGAAGCTCATGGCTATCCCTGTTTCACAGCCCTTTTGGCTTTCTTTGGGCTTGTTGCCTAGCAACCAAATCACCTGGCAGTGACTCACCTGGAGCTGCGACATTGCAGCTTACAGAAAAAAAGTGCCATAACCCCTGCCTCCCTTGAATGCAGGTCCCTGTTTAATGTGAAACAGGGGGCTCTGCAGAAACAGCAAAATAAACCAAAGAAACACACTGCTGATGTGTTGGTTGGGAGTCTGAACAAAGCTCTGTGCTGATTGATTTAGCTAGTTTAAAGGATAATAAAACAGGAAATCAACTACATCTGTCTGTTGACCTCCATAAAGGAGGCAGTAAACGTGTGGTCTGTTGGTCCTTGCTACATTTTTGACAATTCAAATTAAACTTGTTTCATTCCTAAATGAGTCTAAAACCGTCCGGTTTACGAGGTGTTGCAGTTGAATCTTGTGATTGGTCAACTGGTGTAAGTCTCAGAAGTCTGACGTCATCACGCTCTGCAGCTCCAGTTTTAAAGCCCCGCCCATCTTTGATTCTGTAACGATCGGTTGTTAGCTTTAGCTTTAGCGTGGCTTGTAGGTGTTCTGCCTTCAGTTGTCAAAAATCGACTGGTTAGCACAACTTTCCAGTGGACTTGGAATTTAGGGTTGTTGGCTGCAGTTTGTATTAAACCCAGTGAACTCCATCCTGGTGATGGATTTAATGAACTTGTCACTCGGGATGGACAATACGTTAGCCTGCATTAGCTATGATGCTAGCATCATTTTAGCACTCTCAGACACTGCTCCCCTTCGATCCTGCAAACCCTCTGCTGTGCTAGGTGTTGTACCAAGATATGTATCCCCTGCCAGAGTGTGTATCCCCTGTTGCTGGAGTCGATTTGTCTTCTAACAGTCGTATTGTAGCCCTGCTGGGGCAGTATATATTATATATTGGGAAAAATCCTCAACCTCCACAGAAAGATTTTTGGTGAAACCATAGACAAATATTATTATCACTTTTGTTCTGGAATAATTTAGCTACATTAGTTTCTATTATAGAGGAAGAAATAATTTGACTTCAGAAATGGTTCAATAGAAACAAACTCTCTTTCACTTTAAACAAAGATTTATGTTGTTCAGTAACAAGAAATCCACTTTCAATATTAAATTGAAATGAAATGGTGTTAATATAGAAAGAGTTCAGGAATTTACATTTTCGGGGATTAATGTTGATGAAAATTTAAAAAGGAAGCAACATGATGCCTATGAAAAAAAAAAAAAAAAAAGTAAAAATTTTGCAATTTTTAACAAAGCCAAATATTTGTTAAATTACAAAGCTAAGCATATTCTGTATTTCTCCTTGATTACTTGTATTGTTGATATTGTTTGGAAGTCTGGGTTAATTCTGATGAATCAAACCTAAAACTTTGAATAATTTTGGCAAAAGAAAAAACATACGGATATACATATAACTCCTTACAATGAGCAGACCTCTGAGCTATTTCTGAAGTCAAGAATACTGACATTTAAAGATTTATGTTCTTTGCAGACACTGCTGCTCATGCTTAAGGCCAAAAATGTTATGTTTCCGTGTAGTTTACAGAATCTTTTTGTTGTAAATGAAAGAAATAGTCAAAGAAAGATGACTTTAAATTACCTAACGTAAAAACTACACTCAAACAAATGACTATTTTCTTTACTGAGGTTAAAACATGGAATTCTTTGGATAATGACCTAAAAAAGTGTGTAAGCATTGCTTGTTTTAAGTTTAAATGTAAAAGCGAAATGATTGACTTGTATGCAACATGATGTAAATATAGTCTTCCAGATTGTATCATTGTTATTATGGGTTTTCATTTTGTGTTTGTTTTTATTACACCCAGTAATTTATTCAATTTATTAATTTATTTATTCTATTTATATCATATGAAATAATAAGAATAGGATTGAGGTTTTTAAAACTTGGTCTTCATCCTACTACTGTTCTTTAAGTAGATTGTATGGATCGTACATTCCAACTGAAAAAGAACAAGTAAACATAAAAAAATAAATATCACACCATATCACAATATACTGTCAATGGGTGAAACTGGCATCCGTTTTTATTATTGAAGACGTAGCCACACTTAGCCCCTCCCCCCTTTTTTTGTATTTCCCAAATCTGGGTTTAGGGCGGAGTCAGCCCTGTTGGGTTACCCTTTAATCAAGTCAAAACACTATATGTGTTGTTTATAAATAAAAATACAGAACTCAACTCTTCTTTGTGATATATCAGAATACCTTTCCAGGGTGAACCCAGCAGTGGGGACAGGCTCCAGCAACCCTGTGACCAGGAGAGGGATACAGCGGGTTAAGAAATATGATGGCTGGATGTTGAAAGACTTAAATACAATGTGCTGAATGCTCTTTTCAGGTTACTCTCACTGGAAAGGCCAGGTGTTGACAGCAGATGAGCTCCATGTGCTCTATGAGGGAATCAAACTCAACAATGTTCATCATTATGACTACGTTCTGACAGGTAAACATAACCCCAGTTACCTAAACCAAAAAGAGGTCATCCAAAAATGTTGAGGTTGTTTTTTTGTATTTTCACATATTCTACTCTTTAGTGAAAGACTGAAGGATTTGGAGCAGAAGCTGTAAAAGCTGAAGATCTGAATGTAACAGCGTCACTGGTTTACAAAATCCAAATGTTTGTTGTGTTTATGTGTGTTTGTTCAGGATACACCAGAGACACGTCCTTTCTGGAAATGGTCGTGGACATTGTTCAGGAGCTGAAGAGAGCTAACCCTAACCTGGTTTATGGTCAGTAACTAATCTAGTACATAGTCACTACATAATCTAGTTTATAACCAGGTTTATAATTAATAACTCACCTGGTTTCCAACCTTGTTTACACCAGCAACTAACCAGGTGTATGGTTAGTAACTAACCTAGTTAATAATCAGTAACTGACCTGATTTGACCTGGTGTATAAACTCACTTTATTTATTTATAAAGCGCCTTTCATTCGTATACACTCACCAGCCACTTTATGAGGTCTACTTTGCTAGTACCGGGTTGGACCCCTTTTGTCTTCAGAACTGCCTTAATCCTTGGTGGTATAAACTCAACAAAAGTCCTGCAAACATTCCTCAGAGAGTTTGGTCCATATCGAGATGACAGCATCAGTTGCTGCACATTTATCATCTGAACATCCATGAGGACAATCTCCTGTTCCACCACATCCCAGAAGTTCTATTCTTTAGAACAAGATCCCCTCTCTCAGTACAACAGATCGACTCCGTCAGGTCAAGACGTTATTATTCAGAAGAGCTTTAAGTTAATCTATTTTTGTCTTTTTTTGGGTTTTACCATCCTTTTACTTATTTTATGTGCAATATCTGTATGACTGGCTGTAATCGTTTTTACTTTGTGAAGCAATTTGTGATTTTAAACTGGGAAGAGTACTGTAGAAATAAATATTTACTCAATTACTTTCTTTGTCCTGTTTTCTGCTCTGAAGCCACTTCAGCTAATTGTTTTTAAATATGCTTTATGACATGAAAACAATAGAAACATTGACCATTTTCAAGAGGGATATTTAAATAAACCTGCAGGACATCCTCGATGCCCATTGCTGTTATCCTTACAATGAAAAATCCAGTAAGATAGTGACGATGACTCACTGCAGCTTTCATGATCGCATGAATAATTGTCTGTTTGTGTCTTGACAGTGTGTGATCCTGTCCTCGGGGATCATGGATCTATGGTGAGATTTCTGCTTTCACACAGATGGGTGTATGTGTGGTGATGGAGCTTTGTGTAAATGTTACTTTATCTTCTGTGCTGTGATTGGAAATAATATTATTACTGAAACACAGACCTGCAATCAAATAAATGCTCATGTTTTAACTGGACATGTAGGCAAAGATTTGATGGACTTTTTTTTTAAACTTGTCCTTGTTCAGCTGATCAAACCGATCAGAGCTAAAGGCCTATTCTATTGAACAGAATTTACCTTTACAACAGGGGTTATGAATTTTCTCATGCATGGGGGTATATTAGTATAAACTCCCTTTATATTTAAGGCTGAACTTCATCTTTTATATTTCTGAACATTTCTTGTTGGACCACACAGAAAAGTTTAGAGAAGAAAAGAGTGATGTTAGAGATGGGGAGTACAAAAAAAAGAAAGGAGAGAAAAAAAGAGCCTGAAGAAGTTGAAGAGTGATTAACCCTTCCGCTCTCCTTGGCTTGTTTAGAAATGGGGTCATCTGGATACCAAAACACGGTTCATTGAACATTTTTTTTCAATGATTGTCAATCTTTACTCAATGTAAGGGTGGGGTCATCTGGACCCCATAAGAGAGCATGAGGGTTAAGAAGTAGGATGGGGTAGAATTACAAAGCAACAAGATGCTGGAGGTTGATCATCAATACTGTCAGGGAGAGATGCTAGCCAAAAGGGGCGGAGCCTGTCCACATACTCAAATGTTGCAAACATGCCTGTTGACTCCAAAATATCTTCACATACGAACATGTCAAACACACAAACACCCATCACGCAACGGTGAGCTGACACCTGAGCACAGGTGAGTATTTATGTTCTTCTATAGTGGATGATGATGAAATATAAAAAGAAAGGGAGTGCCCGGTCACCCCAAACCAAGCCCTCCATGGAAAGCAAGGCAGCAGTGGTGGCCAGGACCCCCCGGACACCGACATAGGATAGCAGATCAAGGAAATTTGCCCGCTGGGCAACCCAGACCAGTGCTGGCAGGACCACCACAGAGGCAGCCAGCGCAAGAGAGCAGGGGGGCACAGGGGCCCAGCCAAAGAACAGCCCCTCCTGCTGAACCAGGGGGCCCAGCTCAAAGCCGTCCCCTGCAGGAGAGGCGCCCCCCCCCCCCCCCCCCCCCCCAGACAAGCAGCGGACCACCACCTGGGAGTTCCTGAGAGCCCCCACCCCAACCCCACAATCGAGGCAGCCACCCACCTGACCCATTGGAAGTCCAGTAGAGATCGAGGCAGGGGCCACTCCCCTCCCCCACCAAGAGGAGGATGTCTAAGACAATGGTAAACATTGGCCAACCAGGCTCCCCTTCTGTTGGAAAGTCCCAGAACTCGGAGGTAAAGACCAGAACGAGCACCACTGAGACTCCGATGCCCCCAGGCTCAGAAATGATGTCTTCCATTGCTCTTACTACGGGGAGAGAGGCGTCAAGGCCCGGAATGCCAATAGCCAAGGGACACAGCCACCACAGCTGAGGGCCTGGTTCCCCCACAAGGGATAGAGAGATCAGTGGCACCACCTACGATGTGTAGCCTGTGTTGATTGGAGTGTGGTGGGTATGGGACGTGCAGGGCAACCACGGGTCCTTAACAAGTCTTACATTTCATTTGACTGCAATAAGTCTTGAAAAGTCTTAAATTCAGGGTGAAATTCAGTTTTTCTGGTCAATGCTATGTAACCTCACAAGAAAAAAAGACTAAAATAAAACAAAAAGTTTAGAATTAGGACTGCTGATTCTGGATGCGGTCCGTGTCTCCGTTTTCCGCATTGCTTTCCTGCTCCAGTGGGTATGTGTTTGTGTGGGTGTTCAGGCGTGGGGAGGGCAGATTACATGCAGACAGTGTGCGCTGTCTCAAACGTAACAAAAGGGTGATTCTCTGAAATCTGTGCACTCTAGTGTCCCACAGGTTTACCTCAATGTTTTTCATCTAATTTAAGACATAAAATGCATTTTAAAGATGTCTCTACATTATAGCACACAAAAATAGTCTGAAAATTATGTTTGGAATAATGTCATGGGCCTCTGAGGTGTAGAGATCGGCCAAGTGAGCATGTCCCCACCAACCAAAGTTACTTTTTCACAGAATACAAAACTAATGAAAATAGCCAATAGAGTTCTATCTGCTGTCATGATCATTTGTCTGTTTACTTTCACCTAAATAAAAGAAATATGAAAAACAAATGAATCTTTATCAAATTGCACCATTTAATCTGGTCCCTCAGTTTTTTCAACCCTGTAAAAAAAAAAAAAAATCAACTCAGTACCAGCCTACTTTCTTACCCTTATTTAATAGTTTCTATTGTCAGATTGACGTTGTAAACCTCAACCTTTCAACTCTGTTCCATTCATAAAGGATATTTACTATTGATTGGGGAAAAGTAAACAGTTGTTTTAAAAAATATATATATTAATTTCTTGTTTTCCTCATGCCACATGTAACTCCATATCCTTGCTATTGTAGACACACAAAAACTTCTAGCTAAAAGATTCATCCCTGTAAATAAACATGTTACAGGGTTGAAGGTTGGACTGCTCTTAACCCAGTAAACCACTTTTTTTTCCCCCCGTATTTCATGTTTAATATCATAGCAGATGGCCAAATCAAACGCAGAACAACAAAAAAAGTACAGGGCGAGAAGAGATATAGAAGAGTTGGATTGTCCCGTTGCGGGGTTGAATTTAAAACAATTAAGGTGACACATTAATTTCTAATCATTTTTGGGATTTGGTATCTAAAGTGGGGAAACATATTTTCTCAGAGATTAAAATATTCCTTCATCTGGCGCAACGTTAAAAAAGCACCATTTATTTTGGTTACAATTTTTTTTAGTACCTGAGAACCCAAAGTCCACCGATTTCAGACAATGACCCACAAATGTTTCTTGTAAGGACAGTAAACACAGTTACTGTAGTAAACACCGCGGTAAAATACATCCGATTCTAGCGCAGAGGTGTGCAGCGGTTGACCGCCCAAATGAGACGTCTAACGCTGCGATTGCTTCAACAGGTGTAAAATTAAATAAATTGAATACTTTGTTCTGTAGTGTGCCAAAGGTAATATATGTTCATATACATGGATTTAGTTTACTCTGAAGGTATTGGCCTTTTTATTATTCTGTATGTTTTCAAGCTTTTCAAAAAACAACTTTGAAGCTTTTATCTGGTTATTTTGTCCATTTTTTGGTTTTTACTCACCTGAAGAATGATCCAAAATGACCTGAACTGTGAAATTTGCGATCCGTTGCACCTTTAAGCCAGAGTGATAGATCAGCACATACCTGTAGCTAGAGCCTGGACAGGTGTGCAGAACCACAGAACATGCTTTAACCGTCAGGTGTATTACTATAACAATGCTCACAAATGTCTGAGTTTCTGAGACCCATCTTGAACATCCTCTCTCCAGTAGGATCAATTCATTGAAGAGTTTTGAATCAGACTAGTTACAAGTTTGGACTTTTAGTCAGTTTAAATGTCTTTAAGCAAATTTCTGACAAGTGTTAGTAGTACTTTCTCGTTTCTAACGATATCTGGATTGTTCCACATGAGTCTCATTTGCACGGTAAAAGTGAAGAGTTTGACACTTTGAGGAATTCCCACCAGGCTGCTAAAGTTGAGCTTACCTTTTGATTTGGAAAGCAGTTGTTTGAATTGTTTGGCTGATAGATGGTAGGTCTGACAGGTTCATCTTTCCACATAAAGGTGGAAAAAAAGAAGAAAAAAAAAGCAGTTGTCCGTACACACCAAATACAATTCATGTTAAATTCATGTAGACCGTCTTTGTTAAAGTGTTAAAGTTGCTGTTGACTGTTCTTCGCTGCTTCACTGCTAACCGATTTCATGGCGGGACCCGGAGCTTCGTGTGGGAGGAGCTTCCATCAAAGGCATTCCTTGACGTCGTCACAGAGGTCACAGATGATTCAAGATTGAGTTTATTTAGATCAGGGGTCACCAACGTGGTGCCCGCAGGCACCAGGTAGCCCTCAAGGCCCCCACAAGGTGTCCTCAGGTCTCTTCTGAAATTAACACACTTGTGAGCGACATCTAAAATTAAATTCTGTTGATATTTTTTTTAATTACACTTGCATTTACCTAGATTTAAAAATGAAAATGTCTTTCAAATATGTTGATGGCACATGAACTTCAGATAGGTTTAGGTGACCTCTGACCTATTTCAGTTCAAAGATCATTAATTTTGTTGAAAATGCTGCAGATTTGGTCTTTAGTTCAAAATGTGACAAGATTTGTTTAAAAATGTGGAAGTTGATTTTTCTTTAACATTTTATAATTGATTAACATGGTACAACACAGGGAAAATGGAACGTTTTTCCCATGAAATCTAAGCGAACATCTGAAAATGTAACAAATACTGAGATTAATAAAGTCCTGAATATTGATATTTCTTTGCTAGCTTGTTGTCATTTTTGATAATTATGGTGAGAAATCAGAGTCTTTACATAGAGGAATATCATTATTCATTATTAATAATGTTTAAAAAACTATAACTAAACAAAATTTGTTATTTAAAAATGGTAGCCCTTCGTATAACGAAGTACCCATGAAGTAGCCCTCAAGTTCGAAAAGGTTGGTGACCCCTGATTTAGATTGAACAAATGCTCACATTACGTCAATCATAAGGTCATTTGGAACGGGTTAAAATGAAAAAATAAGAAATCCGAGGTACTTGCTTTATTAGGTTTATTGTATTTTACTCATTGATTTATTATTATTTTTTTTGTTGTTGTTCTTGTTTGTTTCTTTTTTTTTTTTTTTCCTTCACTTGTCTGCTTTTGTTGCTTTTTGCCAGCCAGTTGACACGATATTGTTAAAAGACAAAGAGATAGATTTGATTGATTGAGTTAGCTAAAAGGGGCGGAGATGATAGGTTTCTTCTTTGTCATTTTTCATTTTCACTAAGGACAAGAGTATTATGAAAATCTTTTTGTGTTCTATGAAAATGATATAATAATAAACTAAACTAAGAGCTGAATAAAAGCATCGGTACACGTCTCCGTGTCTGGTTTAAGAGAATCTTTCAGTGAGGAGCAGCAGCTGTCCCGCGCTGTGGCAGGACGAAGATGCAGCTCCGTCTAGAACAGGGGAGGGCGATATGGCAAGCAAAAGGTGTCAAAATTCACCGGCAAAAGTGGACAGTGCAGTGCCTCACCTGGACATGTTCTATGGATAATGATTTTCAAAATTAAATATTGAAATGTACCCACAGTTTCTATAAATCAGTTTGTAACAAATACATCATTTAAGTTTAATTTTAAATGTTTTATTTAGGATTTAATTTGGACATGGGGGCACAAGAGAAAATGTGCATGTTTGGGGTTACTACAGTTGGATTTGGTAATTTAACTATTTTCAGGCATTCTTCTCTCCCAGTTTTTGTAGATTTGACCTTAAGTCATGAAATTGTCATCAGAAAAGACACGTTTTAGTTTTTGCTTGTGTCCAAAGTTCATAGATGTTTTGTTTTTATAAATGGCCTCCGAGGCCTCAGTGAGCAAATGTTTTAATGTAATATATGTGAGAGTATATTTACACTTTGAAGCACTGTATATATTTTTTTATCAATTACATGCTTTGAAACTTTCCAAAAGAGTATTTTTTTATCTCATTTTTTCCTGTTGTTTTTCTACGTTTAACTGATCCAAAATATTATCCAAATTGTGACCCTAAAACCGTGACACAATCCGAACAGTCAGTTTTGTGATCCATTACACCCATGTATCCATGTATGAGTGGCATGGATTTTAACCCTTTTGCTATCTTTTGGAGTACTCCAACCCCTTCAAGTGTTATTCCTCCTATGACAAAAGTGAAAAGAGGTGGTCAGGATTTTGACTCTCCTGGACATCGGTGAAAATAAAAAATCATTGAAGTAAACAAAAAGTTCAGGATCCTGTCCTGTGGGCTCCAGACGACCCCACTCCCAACGTTAACATGTTTATGATAGCACAAGATGAAATCTATTGGCAAGACTATAGTTGTGGAAGTGAGGTAATTCTAAACCTCCACAGCTTTTGCAGATTTTTAAGTTTAGACTAAATCTTCCTGGTTTATTGCTCCATAAGAAGCAGATATGATGGTCTGTTTTAAACCATTTTAGTTGCGGTTGTGTGGGGATCATAGAGAAGAGATAAATGTACCAGCTCTGATGGTTTGTGGGAGAAATTAGCACCTAGATATGTTATATTACCTGATTAAAGTGGTATGGAAAGTTTTTGCTCTGCATTATTGTTCAGTCTTCAGTGATAATAAAACAGATTTGTTCCAATTAATTAAGTAGTGTGAAATAGAGGAGAATTCATTAATAATTGTTGTTTTGCTCATTGTGAAGTCTGTAGAAAAAGTCATATGTCATCTGCATAAAGTCTAATTTTACAATGGCTGTGTTTCATTTTAGTTATAATGCTGTCGTATTGCTGCAGGATCAATAATCTAGCAAAAAGAGAGAGTGAGAGTAGACAACCCTGTATGGCTCTTCCTCCAAAAAAAACCTGTCAGAAGTCTGTTGTTTAGTTCTGACTGATGCATTTGGATAGTGAGAGAATGCATCAATTCAATCAACAAACAGGGTTCGCTAGACCATGAAGAACCTGAAAAAGTTTTGGAAATTTAAAATGGTAATTTCTAAGTCCTTGAAAAAAATCTGCATTTGTTTGATATATTTAAGTTGAATTGTTTTAAACTTTGACTTGAACTAATTGCCCTAAAACTCTATTCTGTTGGTCAGAGAGGAAGGTGCTGCTACGTAGTGTCAGCCCAATTTCCCTTGTAACTGTTAAAGTTTTTCTGATAAATGTTTTCTTATTTTGTCTCTCCTCAGTACGTTCCTCAGAACCTTTATCCGGTCTACAAGAATAAAGTGGTACCTGTCGCAGACATCATCACCCCTAACCAGTTTGAAGCTGAGTGAGTCCATAATTGTTTCATTTGATCATCGCCTTTGCAAAATGCCCCACTAATGTGGTTTTGTAAGTTCTCCCATTTATAAATCATGGAATGATCTAAAATTTTCCTCCTAGGTAAAGGTCCGCTGTGAGAGACATATTCTAGAAATATCTGGAAATCACATTGTAGGATTTTTTTAAATAATTAATTTGTTTGCTACTGCTGCAAATAAATAATTTAACACCTGAGAAAATCAAAGTTAATATTTGGTACAGGAGGGATTGTTTGTGATGCCACAGGTCAAACATTTCCTGTGGTTTTTCACCAGGTTTACACATATTGCAGAAGGGATTTTGGCCCACCCTCCATATAGATCTCCTCTAGATCAGTCGAGTTTTTGGGCTGTCGCAGAGTTTGAGCTCCCTCCAAAGATTTTCTATTGTGTTTAGGTCTGGAGACTGGTTAGACCACTCCAGAACCGTGACGTGCTTCTATCAGAACCACTCCTTGGTTCTCCTGGCTGTTCTTGTCGTGTAAGAAGACCCAGCCGTGACCATCTTCAATGCTCTAACTCTGTTTTTCAACCTTTTTTGAGCAGAGGTAAACTGCTTCTTGACAAAATCCCAAGGGATATTATAATAACATTGTAATAAATAGTAAACTGTCATGGAAACACAAAAATTGCAAAAAAAATTGTCTCAACAATAAACAAAGCCAAATCATTTCTTGATTGAAATATATTACACATATTTTACTGCTCCTAGTTCTCCACTACTTTAGCTATGGTGCTGAAGTATGGGGGAATCATTTTCAGTGTTCCATATATCCCCTTTACATATAACAAAAAAGAGCATACGCATAATAAATCAAACTTCATCCTTAGAACACTCAAATAAACTCTATTTACAAACAAAACTACTGAAATTACATGATTTAGTTAAATACCAAACAGCACAATTTCTCTTTAAAGCATTTAATAAAGTCTTACCAATTAATATACAAAACTTATTTCTAATCAAACAGAAGTCCCACAATCGACCATCAATAAGAACTACAGGTCGGGGTAAAATTATGGAACAGTCTGAGTAATGAACACAAGCAAAGTCAACACTTTCATATCTTCAAAACACGTTACAAAAAGGGTTTGGTCTCAGACAGTGTTTATGGAATTTAAGGACAATGTATGTAATCTATGTGTGAAAGTGTGAGGTTTGTGACAATGTTAAGAATGATGCTGACACAGAAAATGTTGATTTACTTATCGTTATTATTTTCTTTGATGACATGCTGATATATGATGTTGTTAAGCCAGTTGGAAAAGTAAGAGGGGCGGGGCTTTAAGAAGCTTAGCTTCAGCCCAAACTTTGTTAGAAATGTTCTCATTCTTTTGTTAATGTTTTGTTGTTGAGATGTTTTGACTTTATTTTTAAATTGCGTTTCCTTGCTGAGCTGGTATTGGGATGTAGGAAAAATCAAGTCACCATCTGCTCATCAGATCCACCACTGGCTCCATTGGCTGAAGGTCAAAGGTGCTTCGGTTCTGTTGGTCTTAATGTTTTGTTTGTGTTTTAGGTTGTTGACGGGGAAGAACATCAGCACTCAGAAAGATGCTGTGGAGGTAAAAGACGCTCTTTGTCGCTTCACTTCTCTGCCTCTCCTATTCATGAGTCACTAACCATTTGCAGGTGATGGATCTCCTCCATGCCATGGGTCCAGACACTGTGGTCATCACCTCCTCTGATCTCCCCCCCAGACTGGGAGACCGTTTCCTGGTGTCTCTGGGCAGCCAGCGTCACGGTGGGTGGGGCAAACCCTTCAGACTGATGGCTGACGAGAACAGAATTAACAGTGTTGTTTCTGTCGGCTGCTCAGTTCGTCCCGATGGCAGCAGGACCACACAGAGAGTTCGGATAGAAGTTCCCAAAGTGGACGCTGTCTTTGTGGGAACCGGAGATCTGTTTGCTGCTATGCTGCTGGCGTGGACACATCACTACCCCAACGACCTGAAGGTACGCTCGCAGAAACCATCGGCTGCTGCTCAGGCTCTTGTACTCGAACCATCTTGTGCATAAAAGAATGAGCAGACCAGAACTCAGAAACTGCCCAGAGATGGAGTGGCAGCTGGGCTAGAGCGCTAACTGCTCCTGCCTTTAGGCCAGGGGTGTCGAAAACAATCGCACAGAGGGCCTAAATCTAAAACACACCCTACGTCACGGGCCGAACAGGACGAACATTTATTGAACACACTAGAACTACATTTTTAAAACTTTAAAACCGTAACCTTTTAAGATAATTATGAACTTGTTATATAACTTTACTTGTGATAGTGCTATGTGAATTCTGTAAGCTGAATTTGGTCACTGAAGATGCTAGTGCTGATAGCTGAAGATGCTGAAAGATGCCCCCGGGCCTTGACTTTGACACGGCCATAGCTCTTTATAACTGATCTCTTAGCCTCCATAATCTTAGCGTTGCTTCAATATGTTTCCAGCTCATTTTTCTCTCTGCTCTTCTTTATTCCAGACGGCTTGTGAGAAGACTTTCTCTGTGATGCACCATGTCATCCAAAGGACCATATCGTACGCTCACGGTGAGAAGAACTTTAACGCCTTCAAGCTAACTGCTGGACTGTTGGTGTGGCTGAGTTTAACTTGACCTCTGCCCTGTCAACCCTCAGATTTGGCAGGTCCTGGTCGAAGGCCCAGTCCGCCCCAGCTGGAGCTGAGGATGGTTCAGAGTAAAGCCGACATAGAAGACCCCGCTATAGTCACGGAGGCCACTGTTATATCCTAACATTACCCATCTGCCCCACCCCCACCCCTGATCACTGTAAAACTGCCATCATATGACGTGAACCACTCCTCATTCAGAGTATAGTAACCCCCCCATCCGAAAGCTCTTTAGTCTTGTTAGTCCTCAGTGTCTTGAACTAAACCCTGCTCCATGACTTCCCATTGGGTTCATTAGATGCGGATTCTGAGCCACGGACAGTTTGGTCTGCTTGAACTCAGATACCGGATCGAAATGCGTATGGATCTATTGTAGCATTTAATTAACCTCTACCCACAGACGATGTGGAAAGATGATCCACATTTAGGATCCTTTCAGATTTCAGTTTCTTAGTCCTCAATCTGGCCTGGATACGCTCATAAATGAAAAACACAGCTTACATGTCATCTGACCAGTGAATATATTGTTAGAAAAAGGTGTTTACTATTTTTATTTATGAAAAAATAATTCACAGTTACAATAGGAAGTGGCTCAAGAGAATTCACTATTTTTATTATTTGTAATAATAGCTTATCTGTCCATCTTCAGTAATCAAACTCTGTTTATCTTTGGCTCTCCCACCATTTTACCTCCCAGTTTTACAACATTTCTTTAATGGTGACCAAGTCTAACCCTCTGACTCCCTCATGAAAAGATTACAATGAAAAAGAAAAAAAAACGCACAATGTATAGTTGATGTATAGATGTTGTACTATAGGTGTATTGGACCGTCTGTATCATATCTTCTCTTCGACGTGTCTGTTAGACCATAATGTTGCTGCTGTCCTGTAGGCCACACAGAGGGGGGCTGATGATGGCACATCGGTGGCTGACATCCTCTTCACTCGTTAGTAGGGATGCATGACAATATCAGCACAATATCTGTATTGGTAGATAAGGACGCGTCTGCATCAGCTGATGCCAGCAAAGCAGAAAGTATCTCCGATAAAGTTTTGCTTTGGCTAAGAAACTTCAGGAGGGAGGGGGGCTGAAGTAAATAAATTGTCTATTTGTGAAGCAGCAGTAGAGGGAGGCAACTGCATTTGTTCAGTCTTAGAAACTCATGAAGTCTCCATTAGGAGAAACCTGCAGTTACATCTTCATACAAAGGCCTGCATTTCTGAAGTCTTAGGTAACCTTTGTAGACACGTTAGGTCTTGACAAAAAGGAACACGGGAAACTCCTGACCCAGTATGTCTGACAGTTGTAAATGGCGTGAAATGTCTGCCATAAGTCTCCCATGAACATATATCAATCAAGCAAAGAACTCTCCTCAAGCGCAGGACAGTCTCCACGTTCTAATTATACCTCTAATTATAAATTATAGAACTAATTTTTGATGTTCCCAGTTTTAAAAAAAAATTGAAAATGAAGCAAGCGAATAATCTAAATTTGATTTCTAAAAGTTGTTCTTTTTGTGGTTTCCCCACCCCATGATCTAACAGTTTTCTTGGATAATGAATTTAAACGTTCATTATGTGTTTGGTTCAGTTCTGATTTTAATGAAATGAACCAAATGGGAACATCAAAAAGGAATTGTTTTAATATAGTAGTTTAGAAATTGATTTAAAAAAAATAAATAAATAAAGCAGTTCTTTATCCCTTTTTTCATTTTTAGTTTTAATTTGAAAAACAAACGGATAAATATTGTGTTTCACACGGGTGCGAAGGAGAAGCTCCATAAGTGGACAGTCCTCCAGGAGGGGGCGGAACTAGTTTTAGGAGCATAAAAATACTTTTGCAGGGGAGCAGGAGAGGTCACAGGAATGTAAGAATACTCCCACAAGCGTGGAGAGGAGGTTTCACGACTGTGGAGAAGAGGTTTTACCAGGTTTCACCAGGGCAGAAAAGACGTTTCACCAGTGCGAAGAAAAGGTTTTTCACGAGCGCGGAGAAAATGTTTCACAAGCGCAGAGAGGAGGTTTTACCAGTGCTTAGGAAAGGTTTTGCATGCGCGGAGAAAATGTTGCATGAACGCGGAAAAGAGGTTTCACCAACGCGGAGAAAAGGTTTCACCAGTGCGGAAAAGAGGTTTCACCAACGCTGAGAAAAGGTTTCACCAGTGCGGAAAAGAGGTTTCACCAGTATGGAGAAAAGGTTTCACAAGTGCAGAGAGGAGGTTTTACCAGTGCTTAGGAAAGATTTCACCATCGCAGAAAAGAGGTTTCACCAGCGTGGAAAAGAGGTTTCACCAGCGCGGAGAAAAGGTTTAATCAGCGCAGAAAAGATTTTTCACGAGCGCGGAGAAAAGGTTTCACCAGCGTGCAGGACTGTCTTGCGCCAGTGGAATGTTCCTTGCGTGCGTGGAAGTTCATTACATTCATGGAGTTATATATACGCTTGTGGGGGACTTATGGTGGAAAATTAATGCCATAACAGCACCACTAAGTTAAGTGAAGGTAGCTCTCTGCTGTTCCCACTTCAGCAATTCTGAAATGCAGTGAACCGTCTTTAAATGACAGTAAAGGGTCTGTAGAGGCACAAACCATTAAATTTCCCTTCAGTCTAGTTCAGGTCAGCATTTCGCTTAAGTGGAAAACTCACAGAACTCCACATTTGTTCTTTGGAAAGCAAAGTCCTAATCTGTGAATATGTGCATCAACAGTATCTGACTTTGGCTCTGTCTCTTCTAAAGAGGCTGGTATGTAACTTTCTGCTCACTAGGGGGAGCTTCACTGAAACATGACCTCAATATGATGAAGTTTTTCAGAATAAAGAAAGATTTAGATGTACAGAGGGAGTCTCCCTCCTAAGGTGATGGAGGTTATCCTCACAGGGTTTGCTATGCTGGAGTTAGACATTACATTGCACTGGATTCAAACCAGTGTGAAAAAAAACTCTTCCTGGATCTTAATATGTTGGATTTCAACATTCAGACTTACATTTATAATACTTTATTTCTTTAAAAAGATCATTTATTATTTTTTTAATTCAAAGTTTTTTTTATTTTTTTTGATTGAAGTCCAATTTTTTAAACTAAATATAATTGTTGCCAGTGATCACTGACAGCCATTCACTTATAGCTGGAAGGCAGTAGAAATGCACAAAAAACTTTTTTTTAACGAATTTGAGCACAAAATGTCTAAAGGAGGGACAGCTGTTGCGTAGCATACCTCTGTTCTGTTTTTGTAAACTCAACATTATTGTTAGCTTTGCTGCAGACAAAGCTGGTTTTGTCAGATGAGCTGTGGATGTCACGTTTTGAATGCTCTAAAAGGTTTGCTGTTGGAAGCTACTTTATCTGGAGTGTTCTAGTCTTTGCAGAGGTTGATGTATTCATGAATGAGGCCCCCATCTTTCTTGGATGTGTCTGTTGGTACTTCTATATGTTTGCCTTAAGGTCCTTTCCATCACCTTCTTTGACCCTATAATGCACAGCAGGAGGCTTTGATCGGACTTTTAAGAGCCATAATGACATAGAACACAGTTTCCAGTCACCTTGACTAAGAAGTGTTGTGAGGTTAGGTTATGGTTAAGGGTAGATACACTGGCTTGTTTGTTTTGACTTTGCTCTGTCAATCTTGACTGATCCCACTTGACTCAGGAAATCAGCAGCAAGGAGAGCTGAGACACCATGTAGAGGACCAGAAGCAGCTCGGGTGTAGACTGTCAAACATTTACAGCAGCAGAACACTCAAGTCTGTGTTTTTTTAATGGCATAGAGCACTTTATGTTCTAACCCCAACAGCTAGATTATCAAAATGATAGTTCTGTAGATTTACAGTTTAAAGGAAGTACATTTCAATATCTTGAAACATATTTAATATTCAGAAGCCCAACAAAGTTTTTAAGGAGTCCGTTGTCAAGTTAATTCAAGTCTTTTTTTTATATTTATATAAAGCACAACTTTACCAACAGGGTCGTCTCAAAATGCCTAAACAAAACAAAACAGAAAAAAGCAGCTTGAGCCTGTCTGCCTGACATCTTATTCAGTACAGAGAGAAAAACAGTAGCCATCTTTCTACAATAACCCTGCAATTTTATTTTGAAATGTAACTAAAACCCTTCCCAGAAATTGGCGTGCTTGGATCAAAGCACAAATACTTTCAAAGTAAGGTTGACTGATCACAAAAATAATCAATTTTATCGCTAAAATTATCTGTAATTGTAGCCTTAGAGTCTCTGGATCCGGATCTCGTTCCATTTTATTAAAATGGCCTTTACAATGAAACTTCATCCATCGCAGACCTGGATTCCTCCGATGGTCCTCTTGGTTCTGCTGGTGTGAGAGCTTGGCTAAACTGTGGTTTGAACCAAGCAACAGAACTACGGTCCTCTTGAGAAAGAGGGCTCTGAAAGAGTTGAATTGTAGTCTTGTACGGTTCACTTCAGTGTGAACGCAGTCATTCCACAGACCAAAGAACGGAGAACAAAAGGAAGAACATGCTGTAGCCCCAGTGGTCCCCAACCCCTCGGGCCGCAGAGCGGGACCGGTTCATGGGTCTCCTGGTACCGAGCTGTATACAAGAAAAAAAATGCACGTGCTAACTTAGATTATTTCTGCTTAGTTTATTATCTGAGTTTTTATTTAGGAAAATTACCAGATTCTGTTCTCAGTCACTTAATGCGCCACTCTGGCGGCATACTCCACTGTTTAATACACAGATAAGAAATGTGGAGACACAAACGTGAAGTTTATATTATATTTAGAAAATACCAGTTTTGCTTCATTTTATTTTGCTTTATCTATCCATCACATCTTAAAAGTCAGATGTAGCTGAAGCTGTAGTTGTTAGCCTCTAATCTGACTTTAAATGGAAAATCTTCATCACAAAGGTTGAGAATGAAGATTCAATCAAATAAAGTTGCTGATTTGAGGAAATGTCCCTTTCACAAGGACATTTGAGAGCTTTCCTACTTCAAAGCTGAATGAAGTAATCATGCGTTCAGAACTTTAACACAGAAAATGTTCTTTTGTGATGAAAACATGATCAATCTGTTTGTCCTGAAAGATAATCAGTCTGGATTGAGGGTTAAAACGGCAATCATCTTATGGAATTTTTTCGAATCAGTTACAACTTCTACAAATCAATAAATGTATTTCCATAAATCTTCATTATCTGCATAAAAATCCTTACTGATATTTTTGGATTTTTAAAAAAAAAAACATTTCTTGTCGCAGCATTTTATCTTGAATGTGGATGTTCAGAAACCAGAAGCTTAAAAATGCCAAAAATGCTCAATTCTGTCTGGTCTGTGAAAATATTGTCTAAATTGAACCGGTCTGTGGGCTGAAAAAGGTTGGGGACCACGGCTGTCAGGCTTGTTTGAGAAGAAAAAAAATCAGGCACTCTTCCAGCTTTTTCCTGTCCTAATGCGAGCTCTTTTTGGACTGTATTACCCCCAAATGAGCAGCTCCTGGACCTGAGGGGGTTCTGTTAGCCTAAGTCTGTGGTTCTCTCCAGAGAGCACAGTGTGTGACAGCAAACCGAACCAGATGTTAACATTCTGCTCCTGAGCAATCACACCTACACATCTCACCAAACTTTGGATTCTTTGTGGTGGTTGTTGTGACTCTGCCGCTGAAAAACCGGCCCTCATCAAATTCTTTCATTCAGCTCTTCACATTTACTGATGAGGATCTTGATTACTACTTCATGAGACCCCGCTATGCCATGCGTCCTTTCCTCTGAACACCCCTGCCTCCATCCTCATCCTCACGTTTAGAATAACTGCTCAGTTCTGGTTCATGGTTGAAGCCCCGCCCCTCTGCTCTTGTTTTCAGTCTAAAGTGGCCAAAACAAACAAGGAAATGTAACAATCATTGTTTGGTAACTGTAGTGCTTTGTTTTTGGAGCATTTGATGTATTTTTTAACATGTTTTAAGAAAGGATTGTAGTGTACAAATACACATTTATAAAATATAAACAGATATATATGAGAAATGTATGTTCTAATGCAATAAAAAGACGAGTTATGAAAATTGTGTTTCTAACTACTTTAATTTAAGTTAAATTTTTTGTTATTTTGCACATTTAGAAGAAAAAACATCTTGTGGATAGAAACATTATGTACAGAGAACTTCAGAAACCTACAGGGCTTATTTAAAGCTAATAAATATGCACAGATGACTCAGAAGAATAAAAAAAATGCAGAAAAAAATAAAACAGTCGGTAAATCCCTCATTCAGAACAAATTTAGTTCAAAAATATGACATTTTAAATGAACAAAATGCATGTGGATTACACGTTTTCTAGGGATTAGCTTGTAACTTTTTTTTTAAATAGATGCAGTTTTTTTCTACATTGGTTTACCCTTTAACAGCTCCAGTGTTTATGTTCTTTGATGTACTGTAACTTTGTAACACCTTTATGGAAAACATTAAAAACTAAGGCTTAATGTGAAACACAAATAATAAAAGTAGAAGAAAAACAGCAGAAATGAGCATGCACATTGTCTCATCTGTAGATTGCAGACCTAATCTATTAGATGATGGTAGAGTCTGTGTTTTCTTCATCTTTAAGGGTATTGTTTCCCCTGCCGGCAGCTGGGAATCAGACACCAGGATCCCCGTATGAGGGAACACCAAAAAAACAAGGGGACATCTCCCAAATGGCAGGAGTTGGACTAAATCCCCTCCTAGACACCAGGACTTATGTACCGGACAGCGTTCTGACACAGTGACACCGTTCTGTACCGTCTCATGAAGGTTTATCACCTGGCTGGTGACCACACAAACATAAAAACTGTTCACACCTTGACACTTTTAAACAACAGTTACATTCAAGATCAAGAACATTTCTAAAAGTACTTCAGATTAAAGACTTCCTGTTTTTTCTTCTTTTCTCTAAAATTTGGCTCTCGGTCTACTAATTGAGAATTACACGAATTCTTCAGGCCGCTAAGGGATGTATTATGACCCGGCCAAGGTTTGCCCAGACTCTGGTTCTGATAGAATCGCCAACCGATCCCCAGAGCTCCTTTGGTGCAAAACTGCCTCATTCTATTAATTTCCTTATGTCTTTTCAGCACTCCTCTTTCATTCTTTTTTGACTATTATTAAAGTAATTCTCTGTATTTTAAACAGGAAACTTTACAGGCTCAGGCTGTTCGAGTCAATGTTGACATGGGTTGATGCTGAAATTTTATATCTGTGATATTCATGCGATTACGGAGATGACTGGTTAAATTATTAACAGATTAAAAAACCATTCCTTACTTAACAAGTGACAAAATAACCTTCCTGGCATTATTATTTATTCATTATTTTCTTGATGAAAATGTTTTTAGTCTGCATATGCTTGCGGGAACTTATCAATTTCCATCGTCGGAAGTACAAAACTCAGGTGTTTGTCTCTGTTGCCATGGTGAATCGTGCTGTCTTTGCTCCATTGATCAGGACTTTTTAATGGTCACGACACTTGCACCTGATTCTGGTTCTAACAACTTCAAGTTGATTGAATCAAACTTTGTCAGCTGTTCAGAAACCCAAAATTCTTAGTTTGAGAATTTTGAGTCCATTAACTCTAAGTTCAGGTTTGAACACTAAATTTGTTGAATCTACTTCTTGAAACGGGCCCTGCTTTCTCTGTAGAGCTCTCCAAAACATATAAACCCAAGATACTCGCTCAACATCATCCATGATGTGACAATGAATGAATTCCAGAACAACTTTGGTGGTCACTCTGTGGCAGGAGCGTCAAAGCGTTGAGCAGTAAATTTGACAGGCTTCAGAAGAGAGACGGCAGAAGTGAATTTAACCTTCCAGGTGTTTTGCCAAGGTAACTTCCCCTTGCCAGAATTTGTATCCCCTGTCTCGGGGATCATTGATTTGTTCAGAAACACTCATATTTTCCCCCCAAAACCATAAAAAGAAAGTGGATGATAGCAAAATACTTTATTCTGGGGCTTTGGGAGTTTACTGTCATGTTTGAGTTATTTTTCCCCCTCATATTCTATGTAATATGACAGGGGGCACAGATTCTGTCAGGCTGCTGCTGATCCAGCCTGCCAGAATCTGTGTCCCCAATAATTTGCAGTAGAAACAACAATTATTTAATAATTTTCTGTTGTTACATGCTTCCATCACAAAGTTACTTTCATGAATTTCATGTTTTATCATAAATTAGTCAAACAAGTAAATTTTTTATTTCTTAACATGAGAAGCTGTCATTGTTTCACATAGAAATGTCAGGGGGAAATGCAAATATGACAAAAAAAAAAAAAAACTCCAAAAAGCCTCAGAATTGTGTATTTTAGTCATGCACCTTCTTTTGGGGACAAAATAGGAGCATTACAAAGCAAATCAACAATGCCTAAGACTGGGGATACAAATTCTGGCAGGGGAACTTACCTTGGCACCACACCTGATTCGGTGTGAATGCACCCCCTTACAGTAGTAACCCCTGTGAACAGTCCTGATTGTCCAAGACTTCTAGTGTATCCAGTTCACAATTATAATAATAAAAAAAAACATGAAAAAATAACCAAAATTAATTTGTAATCCTAATGGGGGGGTCCAGAACCGGTGTAGAACCCCCACTGCCCCCCTCAAGCACAAACGAACCGAATTGAACTCGGGGAGAACTGTCCTCCGCAGGCTTCCGTCGATACGCTTCTGTTTTGTTGTTGTTTTGCTGATCAGCTGACCTCCTCCTCACGAGCAAAGCTCGCACTTCAGTCGCGTGTCACCGTCCATTCGCTCGCTCGCGCGCGCGCGCGGGCTGACAGACAGACCTGTGTGTGTCACGCGCGGTCTTCTGACGTGAATCCGGTTAGCAGGAAGCGAACAGGCTAACGATCAGCCGATGCTAGGAGACGCCATGGAGGGGATTCTGTACAAGTGGACTAACTACATGACGGGTAAGACCACCGACCAGCTAACCTTCCGCTGGACCGGATAACAACTTAGTTAAGAATTACGAAGATGAATAAAATACTAGAAGCCGTGAGAAAAGGCACATTTCCAGGTAAGGATATAGATGCGTTTCACTGAAGAAGATGACGCACTCAGAGATGCTCTGACGTGCAGGTGAGGGACAGGTGCAGCGTCTGCTTCAGAAACTTCAGAGGACAGACGGGGGTCGGTATGCTGTCGTCATCAGAGGAAGCTGTTTAACTATAAAGCTGTGATGGCTGTCTTCAAATGAAACTTTATTAAGACAGCACTTCATGAACAGTTTCAGTGCAGTCCAACACATCACGATTTAACCACTGAACTCACACACGATACATCATTCATGCAACCCCACTTGAAAACACTAACTTACAAATATGTACGCTTAAAAATGCAATCATACATTTGCTTAAATTTTTTAAGACTGCTGTGATCAGGGCCGGCCCTGAGCATAGGCGAGCCAGGCGGTCGCCTAGGCACCATCTGCAGGAGGGGGCGCCAGATTGCTATTTTATTTTATTTTTTTATTTTTTTACAGTTTAACACACAACTCATTTGGTGTAAACCTGGAAAAAGGTAATGTTCAGAAACATGAATAAAATAACTTGACAAAATCAATAATCGTACCTGGTGCTGCGCCCCTCCTTAACCTGACGCAGCCCCTATCTTTAAACCTTGAACACTGGAGATGCCTGTCAACACATCTACCATGCTGAGAGAGATTTACAAATGTTACTGCATGTTACGCTTTCCATTGAAAAGGTTGGGGGGTGTCTGCATCCTGGCTAGGGAAAAGTGTTATAAACTTAAAACAAAGTTTTTAAGTGATTATTACTTTATTTTTGAAAAATAAAATGTAATAAATAATTATTTTAACATATTCTAGTAAGGCTGGGAATCACTGGGTACCTCACGATATGATGTGATACGCGATACATGGCTCACGATATTGAAAAATATCACGATACTGTGATAATCGGTAAAAATCTTCTCTAATAACTAACATTATATAGAAGAACACATATTTTTTGGGAAAATATGTCCCCATTTATTTTTTTCGCTTAAAAACAATCCTAATCAACAACTTGTGTCTTATTTTGTGCATTGATACTGTCTTTGACAAGCATTGACCCCAATTGAATTGGAATTATCTGTAAAATTTAGTGTTAACAATAGAAAACATGATCAGCAGTACCACTTCTAGATGAAGAACTGCTGTTAGCAACAGAACAAAATTTAATAATTCAAATGGCGACAGCTATGTACCTCCAAATGAACGTCACTCCAAAGGATCAAGAATATGTTTTACAGCCACTGTCAAGTGTTTCCTAATTTTTCGTGCACTTTTATCCACATTTTAAAAGGGCTGAGCATCCAAAATTGAAGACTAATCTACTCAGACTGACACTTGAGATTATTTTTCTTATCTTAATCTATTTTCCATTTGGTCAGTCAGCAGTCAATAGTAAAAACCCTAAAACACACAAAATAATGGCAATAAATATTTACTGATTCAAATTCTATTACAGAATAGCAATAAACAACTTTAAAATAATCAATAATAATTTATATAATTTTAAGTTCTTCACTAGCAACTTCCCTATTTTACAGTGAATGCATGTATTTTTTTATATTTACATGTTTATTCAAGTTCATACATCAAATTCTGCATTTTTTTTTGAGAATGACTTTAAATTAACATTAGCAATTACATTAAAGGCTTAAGTAATTAAGTAATTGCATTCATTTGAAAACTTCACTCCATAAATTTACCAAAGTTACACCGCCAACCAGCAGGTTAAACATCAAAGTGCATGAAAACGAAAATTCCGAGCGGTACCTGAAGTATACACAAACAACTACGAAGTCCCCACAGCGCACCAATCAAACAGTAAATAAGCGATGGCGGTCATTCCAACGCTCAGACAAACTCTCTTCTTACCAGCTGCCTCTTTTACAGATGAATGATACCTGCACACAGGTAGACATGATTTACACACGTCTGTGACTCAGACGCTCAGAGCAACAGCCTCTTCAAATGAAATAGATCGATACTTGGTGAGAATCCATCGAGAATCAATCGCTGAGCTAAATATCGTAATAAATTGCAATATTGATATTTCTGCACACCCCTATATTCCATGCATCTGCAATATTTCTTTTTCCGTCATATTCGTGCGTGTGGTTTCCCTAGGGCGCCATGCTGCCCAGGGCTGGCCCTGGATACAGTGATAAAGAGGTTGACCTCTGACCTGAAGGTTCAGTGTTAGTGTGTCTCTGGTTTAGACATTGAACCCCATAGAAGTGCAGAGCTCAGATCGGTTAGACGGTCTCCTTTACCTATTTGTTTCTGCTCAGGCTGGCAGCCTCGCTGGTTTGTTCTTGAAAACGGGGTCATCTCGTACTACGACAGCGAGGACGACGTCAACAAAGGCAGCAAAGGATCCATCAAGATGTCTGTGTGTGACATTAAAGGTCAGAGCGCTGAGCATCCCGCTGCTCCGTGCTGGAAAAGCCCTGCGTCACCTCTGTCTGTGTGCTCCAGTTCATCCCACAGACTCCACCCGGCTGGAGCTGATCATCCCTGGAGAGCAGCACTTCTACGTGCGTGCTGTGAATGCTGCAGAGCGCCAGAGGTGGCTGGTGGCATTGGGGTCGTCCAAAGCTGGAAACCTGGACAGTAACAAGCACGGAGGTGAGAAAAATATAAATATTTTAAATTACGGATATCCAAAGGTGCAAAAGGCCGTTCTGTTGGATTTCTCTGTCTGCTCCAGGACCAGAGTGCCTGAAGACTAAGATGTCTGAACTGCGTCTTTACTGTGACCTGCTGGTGCAGCAGGTCCAAACCATCCAATCACAGTACAGCACTGGCAATGAGGCCACACCCTCAAGTGAGGTCAGCACCTTACCTGGAACTCTGCAAATATACACTTTTATCTTTAAACTGACAGAGAGAGAGGAGCATTTGTGACACCTCACCAGAACCTGTGAGTGTGTGTGTGTGTGCAGGCCTCTCTGCTCAATGCCACGTGCACAACCTTCATTCAGACTCTGGAGGAGTGCATGAGCCTGGCGCACCTGAGCCTGATGCCCGACCTGAGGCCTACGGAGAAGGTAACTCCGCCTTACGCCACTGCTTCCTGCTTCAGACGGGCCGGGACTGTATTAGAACTGGGCTGATTCTTCCTCAATAAATCTTCAGTTAAAAATAAATCTGTGAGGTGAAAGAGCGCGAGTGAGGGGCTGAGAAGATCTCCTGATGACGTCCAAACACCCTCCCGCCAAAGGTCGTACATGTCTAAGGTGCAAATAAAACCGAGAGGGGATGGGCCCAAATCCATTGTCGACCAGTGTCGTATGAAGAAAGGTTTTTATAAATCGAATCTTTCTGATGCGTTTCACAAAGATCGTGAAAGGTTAGCTTGAGGTAACGCAGTCACTCTGCATCGGCGGTATGGAGAGTGGTGCCGAGTGAAGGGATGCCAGTATCTCCACAGAACTCTCTGTGGAGGTTGAGGATTTTTCCCTCATGGTCCAGACTGAAGGGGACCCGTGTCTGAGAGTGGTAAAGTGACACCAGCATCATAGCTAATAGAACCGTTCATTCAAATTTGTACATATAGTTATTTGGTATTTATTTTATCCCTAAAACCAATTTATTTACTTATATTTTTGTAAGTATTAGTGGAATATAGTATTGTATATAGTATTGTAAATTGTAAACCTGTTTCTTCTCTCTTATGTATCCTGACCCGAGTTCCAGTCTGAAATCACTGAAAGTTTTGAGGTGCTGAATAACGTACAGAGAGGAGCAGGAGAATCACTTTAGTGTGAATGCGGACCTGAACGCAGCAGCAGTGACCTCTTAATGAGAGCATGCAAGTGTGGAAATTCCATGCAGCCCCTGAATGCACCTTGTACACCTGTGGTGTATTCGACTATTAAATCTGTGCAATGAAGTCAGAATTAAATGTTTGAGCCGACTCTGGGATGAACGTTTGTGGTAGTCGGGAGTGGGGGGGGGCAGACACTTAAGAAATGATTGTTTGAGCCTCATGTCAGGGATGATGACCAATGTCTTACCTGCCAAAGGGGCTAGTCTCTCTGTTGTCTTCTGCACAGATGAAGAGATCCATCAGTCACCCGGGAACCTACAGCTTCGACAGGTGAGTCCAGAGCAGTACCGATGTGCACATCAGAGCGGCTTTCATTGAGCTCTGCTTCATTGTGAAAGCGTGGCGAGTCACCTCAGCAGCTCGTTACCCGCGCTTCTCTCAGTTTTTTAACGAACTACAAATGTAAGAAGGACAGAAATATCCAGTGTTTCTATTTCTTTTTTCTAGGATGTAGATCAAGGCTGTCCACTCCTCTTCCTCTAGATCTGCCAGTTCTCCCTGCATTGATTTACTGATGATTACCTGGAATAGATGTGTTGAGTTAATCAGAATGAAGACGTTCAAGTCAGTTAATCAGCAGAAAGTACTGCAGAAGGAGCGGTAAAACCTTCTGGGTGGTAGATCTCCAGGACCAGGATTGGGCTTTCCTGATGGAGAACATCTTAGAACTAACCCACTTTCAACCACCTGACTGCTCTAACCGAGTTGTTGTGTTAAATAATCCAGAACCTCGGTTAGTTTAAGCGCATACAGATTATCATAGCGGAGGGTTGAGCTGGTTAGGTGTCATCATGTCAACCGGATTCATCAGTAATCCGACCCCCGATTGGTCGAGCTGTCCTCTTAACTGATGATAGATATTCACGGCACAAACAGAACAATGGAGGGATTCTGCAGGAACTGAAAAACTTCTCGTTTTGACCCCATTGCTAGGTCAGGCATGCTGAAGGAGTGTGTGAGTGGGGGTCAAAGGTCAATGCCGCGCAGACCACGGACATGCTCGGACAGCTCCATCTATGACGCCCAACGTAAGTTTGACCTGAAACTTAATCATTTACAGTTCATCCTCCTGTGCTGGATCCACAGAACCAGAACTCAGAACCAGGGGGAAACGCGAGACGTGATTCTCAAGCAACTGAATGTAAATACAGCAGATAAATCTCTGCTTTGACTCTGTTTTTTTTCTTCCTCTTCCTTCCTTTTTTGACCTTAAAGCTGTCCCTGGGGGCGTGTTTCGCTGCTTTTTCATCCTTAAAGTTTTAAAGAGGCACTAACGGCGCGTGTCACCCACCTAGCTTTTTTCATGGTTTCAATCATTACCTTTTTTATTTTACATTTTTATGCAAAGTGAATGGTGTGTTAACTGTAAAAAAAAAAAAAAAAAAAAAAAAAAAAATGCAATTTGGTGCCCCCTCCAGCAGATGGGGCCGCCTACTTCCCTGATGCCCAGGGCCGGCCCTGATCAGAACAGTTCTGGCGGATCCCAATCAGAACTAGACTCCTCTGATGCGTTTGTCTTTCAGGTCTACTGCCGGGTCTGAACGGTGACTCGTCCTCTATCCCAGAAGAGAGGATGGACAGCACCAGCCCCAAGACCACGCCCACAGACACCGACACGGACCTGTCTATATGAACCGCGTGGCAGAACCACGGAGGAGCCGTCGGACATTTGTGAAACCGTTCCTCCATGTCGTCTCTGCTGATCCGCTGCAGGCTCTGCAGCAGCTGCTGTGCACATGGACGTCATGTCCAGACACTGGTTCTGGGCCCACTCAGAGCTGGCTCGCTCAGCACAGAAGAATGGACCAGAATCGCTAGACAAACTTTTTCTTCTGTTTCTCTGATCCAGAAAATTCTGTTTTCTTGTGAAGCTTTAGGGAAACCAGTTCTGGTTCACAGGAATCGTCCAGAACAGCGGGTGTGTCGCTGCGACTGTCAGAGGGGGAACAGCACACTGACCTGCTAAAAACACGAATGTTTGCAGCTAAAAACCAAATAGAAAGCCTGGATCAGAACCGGGATCAGAAGTTGAACATTCAGAACACAGCTGGTTTGTGGGCAGGAATCTCAGCTCAGAGGAGCTGAAACAGAGCTGCCTGTGTTTCTGGGTGAGGGTGGAAGCGATGACCTCTGAGGGAGGGGCAGAGAAGTCTGAAAACAGGCTGCAGTTTAGACAAACGTTTGTTTATTTATTTACAGACATTTCCTGTGTAAGAAGAAAAACATTTGGAAGCGACTGATTTTTCCTGCAGACGTCAGTGGTGAAATGTGGACGTCAGCAGCAGGACGCCTCGCCAGCCTTCACGCTGAGGGCACATCATCACGCGTGCTGATGAGACACGTCGTTTTGTGATCAAATCCTGGAGTTTGTCAATCATCACACTTCCACTGCCGTGCTCCACAGCGTTCGGTCATGTCGCCTGACGTCTGGGAACTCTGAGATGAAGCTGGTGTTTCATTTCTCGCAGAGTTCAGATCGTTTGGACTGAAGGACACATGCATCTT
This sequence comes from Oryzias javanicus, assembly GCA_003999625.1. Classification (NCBI taxonomy): domain Eukaryota; kingdom Metazoa; phylum Chordata; class Actinopteri; order Beloniformes; family Adrianichthyidae; genus Oryzias; species Oryzias javanicus. The sequence goes on along the minus strand of CM012458.1, from coordinate 674,564 downwards.
CTCATAGATCTGCTGGTTCAGAATTCTTTTTCATTTTTCTTTTGGCAGATTTAAAAACCCTGAAGACTGATTTTTTTTTGTTGTGAAAGTATAGCTGTTACTGATGTGCTAAATGTTAGTTGAACAGCTGCTGATGTGAATGTTTCAGAACGGTTTGTATTTGTTTTGTGGCATGTGGTTTAAATTTGTTCACCATTTCAGAATATGAAGTGTGAAGATTTCACAGATTTCAAAACCTTAAAGTAAAAGCTGAGAAATATATACGAAGAACCTTGTTTTCTGATGGGAAAAGGTGGTTTTTGAAAGAAAAACCCAAAACATTTCTGAAAGTGTTGCTTTAATGCACTTTAAAAGCCAATCAAATCAAAAGCTTCGCAATTAAAAACAGAAACAGACAGAAATGAAACCCCGCCCCCTTTAACCCCCCCTTAACACATGAATTTCCCGTGACCCCACACACAATGATTATTTAAAAAAGTGAATTCCAAAAGAAACTTGAGGTTTGGCTCTAAATATCTGGAATCTCTTTAAACCAGGAACTAGCTCTGCCACAGGAGCATCATTAGACCGGGACAGCAACAGGGTGAGACCCCAAACGCCGGGGCAATGACCTCAGACCCAACCGGAGACCTCCAGGCACAGAGGATCCCCAAGGGGAAACCGCCGGCCTTAAAACCTTAAAAGAATGCTGGTAAAACTGAGGATGAATGTAAAAACAAAATTAAATACAGAATTAATGTATAATAAAATAAACACATAATTCACAAATGAGCATTTAAGATGATCTTAAAGTGGGTTTGAAAAGTTTAATATTGAAAGATTTAATAGACTCTTTTCACGGTGACGTCAGACTAAACGGCAGCAGGGCCAAAACTGAGAATAGTGACTTCCTGTGTTCAGGTTTAGAACAACAAAGCTGACAGATGAACGCTGTTCAACACAATTTTACATAAATAAGAAAAGACAACCTTATCAATTTTAACAGAAAAATGTAACAATATTTATTTTCTGAATGTCCTGCTGAACTATATTTTCATTTCCTGTCTTAGATCGTTCACAAATCTAAACACAAATTTGAATAATCTTCGGTATTTGAGGTTCTATTGAAAATATCGACCTTTCGTTTGAGCAGATTTTATTCTAACTGGTTCTATTTTGGTTGATGTTGTTTGCACGTATTTTAAGTGCGATCAGCACAAAAACTGATGGAAATTCATGTTGTCCACGTTCAATCCCTTCATCAGAGACGCACATCACTGCGTTGTCTGTACGCACTTTAATCACTTCCCAGGATAAATGTACTTGATGTTCTACAGGATATTTTAAGGGAATAATTGTAAAAACAGGAATGCAAGCAGTGAACCAAACAAGCATGCAGTACATCAGCACTGGTTCCATGATGACACCAGCAGCTTCTCCTGCGATGGTTTCTCGAGTCTGAGGACCACTGCTGGTGTGTTGGTACCCCAGGTAAGATCCTCAGAGATGACATCAGGAACTTGAAGGCCACTCTCTCCACACATTATTGAAGGACAATCGGGCGTGACCTCTATGACCCACATGATGGTGTTCAGCTGCAGGTGGTTTCTATGAGCTCCTGAATTCCCTCTCTTCTGTAGCATTTTCGTCAGCCCACGACTGCAGTGTCATCAGGAAACTTGTGGTGGTGTTCAAAAGATGGGGGGGTTTCAAGAGGTCATGTTAAATATTAATATATTAGCTTTAGGACACAAAAAAAACAAATTATTTATAAAATTAGTCATTCGTCTTCATCACACATTCTCCTCCAAAAAAAGATCAATTTTTAGAATGTTCCATATAAACTGCACTGACTGAGACTAACGTGTCAGGCAGCTGCAGTGCATCAGAGAAGATCCCATTCAGAACCAGATGGTTCTTTAAAAATGGCTGCAGAAAGCTTGGCTGCAGCTCTGTCAATTAGTGATAATGGACCCATCAGAAAGAGGAGCATTCATTCCCGCCTCCCTCTCTCTCCCCCCCTCCCCCCGCCCCTCCTCCTCTTCTCCTCCCTCTCTCCGTTCCTCCGTCTCAGTTCCATCTGTGGATCGGTAATAATGGAGCCCAGCAGTCCGAAGAAGATCCAGTTTGCTGTTCCTCCTCTGCAGGGTCAGCTGGACCCGCAGGCCGCGGAGCAGGTGAGGACATGGAACCCTTGTTTAGTTTTATGGTGGGTGTGGCTGCAGAGGTCCGGCTGCTGCTGCAGTGCATGTGCAGAACCCTCTGAAGTTCCAGGCATACCTCCCATGTTTGAGGCTGGCAGAGGGACAGACTGGATTCTACTGCGTCTTTATGAACACAGGCGACTCTTTCATGAAGGCCAGTCTAGTTTGACGTCTCCGAGTCAGTTTTTTTGACATTGTTAATTTCTGGGAAAAGTGTCATCGATCAGCGGTGGTTTGAACCCTCCATGGTTCAAAATATTGATCATGAAAATGTTCTCCCAATAATGTAGACTTGACAGACGATCCATTCATTTGTGCTGCTATCTGAGCTCTCATCAGAATCTTTTCTTATTTGCTTGAACATTCAGTGAAAGTGCTGGATGTGGATCAGAGAACACCAGATAAGGATAAGCTGCTGATCAGAGTGAAGTTCAACAGGGCTCAATTCCAGGCTCCTGTTGTTCTTAAATTCATTCAGGGGCTGTCATTTTGAAAAAAATGTTGATAACCTCTGCGACGCTGAAGATAAACAAATGTTTAGAGTGATGTGAGTTTCTCCTGATGTTTTTCAAGATGACAGAATGTAATGACCTCCCGCTCAGCTGGGATTGCTTCAAACCTTCAGGAAGTTCTCAGTAAACGCTCGAGCTTCAAGAATAGGTGGAAATGAAATGCTCCAAAAAAAATGTCTTTAAAAAACTGAAATCCAAATGTTTGTGTGTTTATTTCAGATTCGACGCCGAAGACCAACTCCCGCTACTCTGCAGATCTACAGACAGCCGGGCTCAGGTGAGCGGCAGAAACTGAAGGAGGCTGAACTGCAGCTCCTATAATGGAACTTTTATTAGATTACTTTTGGTAAGTGATCCAGCGCAGAGCGGCGGATGGATCATAACGATTGTGTGTTGCTCTCAGCTCTTATAAATCTAAAGGCAGAGCAGCTGCTTTGTTGGTTTGTATTGGAAACAGCCAAAAGTTACTGTGAGTGGTTGTGATTGCAGCCCGAGCTCTGACCTAATTTTATGTGTCGGACCCAGCTGGAAAAATAAGAGCTCATGCTGGTTCTTCTGAAACAAACAAGGTCTCTGAAATCTGAATTCTTACATTGAGGAAGAGATTCACTAAAACTGTCAGAAAGTCTCAGAGTTTGCAGGACAGGGTGTGCTATTGTTTTATCTTACCAAAATCATGACATTTGGGCTGGAGTTTGCTCCTATAGTTTTCGGCCATAACTCAAAATAGCTTGCACACAAAGCCTAAGCTCTTTTAGGATTCTTGAAAAGCTAAATGTGAGCCACCTAAAGGTTTCCCGCTCTTACACATGTTGAAACATTGACTGGATCACAGAAACAAAACAGCTCATGTAGAAAACAAATTCAGGAAATCTCAAGCTTTGATAATAATCATTTTTAATATGCAAAACATAAAACGGCTGGTTAGATAACAGACATACTTTTAAGTCCAAAGCAAGACTGCACTTCTAACTCGGAGTTAAAATCAATCATTTTGGCAGAAAGTTATCACTGGAACGCCACAACCATGTGGAGACAGGGCAGCAGGGGGCGGAGCTTTCTGCTAAGAGCGTTTTCATTGCAAAAGTACTGAAAGAGAGTTTCCAAATGTACACAGAAATGACCAATAAACACTCTGTTCACAAATACTAAACCTCGAATGTCTGCTTGTGGGACGTAAGTCTGAGGAGAGGCCACATCAAATGTCCCATTCTGGTGGATTATCGTGTAGATGTACTGAGCATTATTGAAATAATGACACAGAATGATTCTTGTTTAATGTCAGGAGAGAGAAACATTTGACAAAAACTTTTTGAGCCCAAGAATGTTTGGTGATTCTTTGCAAACTAGAAGCACAAGCCTGTTTTGGTCTGTGATCACTGAAAAACTGGTTCAGAGCGAGATCTGGGAGATCCGGCTCAGCCTCTGCAGGACTTCCCCAGCTCTGGATCTGTTCAAAAACACCCTCCAAAAAATATGAAATCTGGACAAACAAAACAAAGCAGCGCCGCAGCTCGACCAGAGAGCTGAAGAAGGTGCAGGTGCACAAACGAGTAACAAATGCAGACGTAAAAACAAGATCCTGTCCTACAAAAATGTCAGCATTCATGCAAACACAAAAAATACACAAGTGTTTGCAATGACAGAGCTGGATGAACCCCTCTTACCCCTCATGCTCTCTTATGGGGTCCAGATGACCCCACTTTTACTGTAAACATGTCAGGGAAGCACAAAGCACATGAAACGGACTCACCCCGGGGTGTCAGCAGCCCCCATCTGTGCAGAGGGGGGCTGCTGCAGATGAAGCAGGAAGCGCTCATGCCTCTGTCTCTCCTTAGATGCTGCAGATCAACACAACGCCAGCGGAGACTCACAGGTTTGTGTTACTGCAGGAACACACACACACACTGTGTCCGGCCGGATCAGACCAGATCATTTAATCCAATTTCATCACGGTCTTTCCTGAAGATTTTCATCTTTTCAAAGTGACATGTGCAGCGCGGTCACTGATGAGTCCAGTCGAGCAAATGCACGAAGTTAATTGTGACTGTCGTGAGGATCGCTCTGATCTTTGGTTCCTTCCTCTGCAGGCCTTTCAGAAGAAGCAGAGCACCTATGGCTCGCCCACCATGAAAGGTAAACACTGATTATGTGTCATTTTAGGAACAAGTTGGTTGTGAGAAGATGGGATTCTGTGCAAAGTTCTGCTGGAGGACTGGTTCTGCCCAAAGGAACGGAAACATTGAGGATAAATTGAGTGCTGACGATCAAATGGAAACAACACAAACATTTTACACTTTGAAAAAGCACAAAAAGAAAACTTTTCAGTGCAGTTTATTGCTCTGAACTCTCACTGGAAGGTTAATTTCAAGAAAAATGAAATAAACAATGAATTCATGTGAAATGCAGTAATGTAACAGAAGTTTACATTCATACACAACACTAGACATTAAGAGATCACCTTAAAGGGATTGTGAAGAAGCAAACTTATATAATCCCACCTAAGCTCCACAATTTCCTTAATGTTTTATTATTATCCGGTTCGGAACTTAAGATCAAGTATTTATATCTTTCCAACATTAATTCAGGTTAGTATGAATCCTCAAGTAACAATAAATAACATGACTATGTAAGTAGATATAACACTATTTCAGACTTTGTCATTTCATTTGCAGAACTATTATCAAAGTTCAGAAAAAATGTGATGATTATTTTTTTGGGGGAAAAAAAAATCACAAATAAAAGTCAAGTATCAAACAACAAAAAATGTTATATGTATGCTGATTATTTTTGATTGGAAGAGTCATTAATGTAAAGAAAGTGTATTTTATTTCAATAGAAAAATCCTAAAAATAAACCAGGACATACAAATGAAAAATATATACAGATCATTCTCATTGGAGAAGTCATTAACATGAATCAGGTGTCAATAGTCAAAATTATGTGCAGATTGTTTTCATTAAAAAAAGAAAAAATAAACATTTTTTTTTCTAACACATATCACACTTTAGGAATCCCAGTGGAGTGAAATAAGTATTAACATTCTGCTCAGCTTTCTGTCGTCTTCTCTGTTGTCCTCTCCTTCTTCCTCTCTTTCCTGGGCAGATTTCTGCTAAACAACCATCTTTCTGTAAGAAAACACTTTAATAGCCTTTATGAAACCAGGCAACTGTCCCACTAATCAATCCCTGGTTGATAAAACCTAGTTTCAGACGGACAAAACTCCTGGAATGAGAATCCAGAGATGCTCTGTTCGTTTTTGCCCTTAAGAACAGATCCTGGAATGAGGTGTATCTTCACTGACAAAATATTTCAACACTTAATCATTCCTCAGTTCTTTTCTGGACTTCCTTTGATCTGAACATAAAGGTGTAAATGAGGATTATTAGAGAAAATGAGGTTTGTGTCAGTATGTTTGTAAGTCAAGGGTCTGCACTTCTATGAGCATGTTGGGGTATGAAGGTTTGGGTTCTGCAGGTATCTGGCTCTGTAGAGCTGGAAACTATAGGTCTATGGATGGTGGGTCTATCAGTCTGAAGGTCCCAATCACATAACTGATGAAGATTTCTTTTCCCTGAAGCTGAAACAAATGTTTTGTGGATGTGGGAACAGGCTCTTTGAATTGTTTGCATCTTTGGAGCTTAATAATCGATTCACTGGTTGTGATGAAGCAGAGGGATCTCCTGCAGGAGAGCCAGAAGTAATGAGATGTTTATAAGAATCCCAGCTGCAGGAAAAGCTGCAGGAAACATACCAGGGGAGGAAGGGAAGTGTGGCAGAGAGAAGTGCTGACGGGATTCTGGGAAGTGAAGACCGTAAAAGCTTTTCTTTAATCGATCCCAGCTGAACGTGTCTGTGCTAAAAGCCTCCTGCCTTTCTGGCCACACTCCAACCACAGTAAGCATTTACCTTTATTTCATAAAAACATGCTTTTGATGGAATTCAGAATAATTCAGGGTTTAGCCAAGAAAGGAGGATGTCGTTTGATGGAACTCGCATTTTTGATTTTTGATGTACAGGTCGATGAAATACTTGCTGGACATGAACGACATGCTCTTCAAATGTCCAGGATTAGACCAGGACGTCATCTATGTAGATCACGTGTTAAAGTCAAGGCCCAATCCTATCCGGCCCTCCAGATCATTTTATTTTATTGTTATTAATGATAACTGATGTTATCTGGAGCTTATTTCTAGCTTGTATAATTTTGACAAAATATATTTTATGGAGCGTAAAATATTGAAAGTTATTTAAGGTTTAAGTTGATTTATTCTGGAATAATATTCCTGACTTTTTATTATTCATAGTTATGTTCAAAAGTTACAGTTTTAAGGTTTTAAAAAAGAAGTATTCTTCTAGTTTTTTGGACTATTTTGGCATTTATTAGAGTTTAGCTAATATTTCAGCTACATTCTAACTGTTTTGGCTAACCTAAGTTTTTTTAAACAGTTTTTTAGGCTAATTTGGCAATTAGCTAATATTTTAACTTGCTATAAACTTCAGCGTTTTCCGCTATTAATTTCAGCATCTTCATTTATCAGCATCACCCAGTGAACATTTCAATGTGGGCCCCACATGGTTTACCTTTGGGTTGAATTGGTGGGCTCCGGGTAGGTTTGTCCATGTGTTCCATGGTGACCCAATCTGTGTTTTCCCACACTGGCTCAAGGGGGCACCCAGTAGTCTGGCTCACTGGGCAGTGGAGCTCGCTAACTTGCCACACTGTTCGCCAGGCAGCTTGTTAGCTCGCTCGCTGTCCACCTTGTGGCTGGTTAGTGTAGGATTCTCTGTTGTATTTGGTTCTTGACACATTACTGTCTGCAGGAAGCTGAGATGAAGGCGAGGTCACGTGATGACCAGCTGATGGTGGGATTATGAGTCTTGAGCTAAGGAAGGCCCAGAATTAAAGCACAGCGAGGAAAGTCGCTGGTGAAGAATCTGATGGATTCCAGGTGGTGGTTCAGGGTGTTGAGTTAAGGAACTGGACCCGGCCTGAACCGAGGGGATGACCATCTAGGGCAGAAACTGCTACCCGTGACTTGCAGGGAGGCAGAGGTACTGAATTAGCACAAACATGAAAGTACTAGCTGCCCCTGAATCAGTCATGGCCCTGGTTTTCTATAGCTTTGTTATCTATCGGTAAAGTCACAGACACTCACCGACCCCCCAGAACGTCGTGGTGGACCGTTGGCCCAGGATGTTCACAGGTGACCAGGGCGACCAGAGTAGAGGCAGAGATTGTCTTGCATTCTCCTTCTCCTCCCTCGTTCCTCTGGTGTCAGGCGAGTACAGCCTAATTGTATGGGTTTGTAAGATGTGGTCCGCTCGGCCCGGAAGATTGTAGGCATCATCATGGAGGGTTCAGAGGTCAGAGATCTGGGCTTTTAGGTTCTCAGGATGTTGTCGAACATATGGACAGAGCAATCAGTTGATCCAGACCCTGGTTCTCATCTCCTGTTGAAGCTCCATGGTCAGACCCTGGCAAAGGCAATTTTAAGACTGCAGGAAGACCAAATAGTTGGGGCTACCAGAGTCTGGAATCTCCGTGAGAGTTTCCCTGTTTTACGTCCATGATTGGTTCCTGGGATCTCTCCTATTCGACAGAATGATGAAACAAATCACGAATTAGTTGAGTGATAGGAATGAAACGCTATGGAACTACAGGACCAAACCACTGCTGACCGTTCCAATGCTTCTCCAGACAGCAGGGAACATCAGAAGGACATTTTAGCCTCCTCAGTGAGATACAGGCTTTTTGGTGAAGAAACAGCTGACACTGCATGAGGAAACCGTTACAATGTTCTAGTTTTCCAGTAAACATAGCTAGATGTGAGAGGCGTGGTCAGGCCACCGAATTGGCTGATGCATTAGTTTCCACCTCCCACTGACATTGCTGGAAGTAAAACAGGCTTCACTGGCATGGTGGATGTCATAGAAGGTGCTGGGTTAACCATAGGGTTAGTGACTTCATAACGGCTTCAGGCGCAGCGGTTAAGCAATGGCGCTGACGGCTGTGCTCTAAAAGCACCACAGCAATCCCCATCGGGTCAGAAAGAGAAGGCAGGCTAACCTGGCTCCGGGTCTGGCGAAGTCTTCTCCCAGCCAGCACGGCCAAATGAGCCCCATATGATTTAAAAGTGGGCGCCGAATGGGTTTGTCCACAGTTTCCATGATGGCCCCACCTGTCTTTGGACATATTGGCTTAAGTGGCCATGCTAGCCAGTCACCCAGTGGACAGTAGACTGAGCTCTGCTACCCAGGGCCCGACAGAGCTACCAGGATCGCTGCCAAGGTTGCGTGTCCCCCAATGTAGCCAAACACAGGTGAGGCCACCGCGGAAAATGTGGATAAAACCATTGAGGACCCCACATTTTCTACCCACTTTAAACCAACTGGGGCCAACTTGGCCTCGCTGGCTGTGATTAAGAGGTGTTTTGAACCTCGTGCAGCAGGTTTTAATACCAAGCAAGAACACACAAGGCAAAAACCGTCAGAACAGGCAGACGTCAGAAAACACGGAGAGATCATAACAGTAACGCTCAGAATGAATGCAGTAGCACATTCAAGACTTCGCACCGAACAAAGCTCGAGGCCTACTTAAATATGTTTCTTGCTGAACACTAAATGAAGCAGCTGACGAGGTCTGGGAACAGGGGCTGATGGGAAACGGAGTAAGAATGAGGCTCAGGTGACAGTCACTACTCAGGGGATGTTTCCCTCTCTGACCACCAGAGGGGGAAACAGAAGCTTGAATCCTAACAGCGGTGGACAAATATTACTTTATAAAAAATAAACTCCTATTTTATAATTTGCTCTTGTCCACTTGGGTGAGGTTAGACATTTTCAAAGAGGTCAAAAAGATTCAAATATGCTGTGTTATGTTTTAAATGGAGCAGACCCTTTCAGAAGCTGCTAAAAAAACAACAGCAGCCGAAAACATCCACAACTGTTTTTTCTTTTTAATTTCACTTAATCAGATAAAATCAGCTCATCTTTGATTTTGTCAAATTTATGTTGTACATTTATGAGTTTATGTTTTTGATCCTGGACTGTGGTTCTGATGTGAATAAAGTCCCACTCCAATTATCATTTGATCTATTGTAAAAGCATTCTCAGTGGTCTTTAAATTATGATTACGCTGTTTTAAGGCAACACAAAAAATATTGTTTCGTTTTCTATGACATAGTTGATACAAATTACCACTGTTGTCAGAAATGTGCTTCTGAGTTGTGAGCGAAACTGTTGGCGCAGAGATGCAGGCTTCACAACCCAAAGTTAATATTAACAATAACATAAAAATGGTGATTAATATTGGAGCTTACAAGCTTTTTTTTTTTTGGAACTTTTTATTTTCATTTTTTCAAACAACACAAACAAAACAAACAACACAAACAGAGCAAACGACACAAACAAAACATTCCCAATGACGAGATTTGTTCAACAGTGTATCCACAATTATGAGAGTATGTCACAAGACAGGGCTATTAAAGCATAACAGGCAAGAAATATTTAAATAGAGTAGATATATAAACAGAGTTACATAAAAGAAAAAAAAAGAAAAAAAAAAAACACACATAAAACAGTTCATAGCCCAAAATAAATTTTAACCATGTGCCATCTTTGTTCAAAAGTAATTTTTATTTGTAAGGATGCTGTCATTTTTTCCATTGTGTAAACTTGTTTTACTCTCTGTTTCCATTCATTTACCAAGGGTGGTGTAATATTTTTCCAATTGGCAGTTATACGTTTCTTAGCAACCAAAATTAATATATGCAAAATATATGCTAAATCTGCATGAAAGTCAGGAGGTATATACCCAAATAAATAAAACAGAGGATTATCAAGAATCTCTCGTTTTACAATGTTCTTAATTTCCTCCAATAACATAAAAATGGTGATTAATATTGGAGCTTACAAGCTTTTTTAAACTGCTTTTTTTCATCTGCTCCTGATTCACAATGATTTGAATAGAGAACTACTCAAAAAACAAAATTTTCATCTTAATTTTCTTCATGTTTCCACATTAATTAGAAAAATGCCACAATGACCAAAAAAAAACTCCACCAAAAACACAATTCCCATTTAAATGGACTTTGAGAGACAATTTTGATATTTACTAAGCAAAGGAAGGACGAGGCTCTAAGAGAAGAAAGCAACAAGAGCGTAGCCAATCAAAGGGCAGTCAAGGTGGTTTTTGATTGGCCAATCACAATGCTAGGGAAATGATGAATGTCTGCTGCAGCACCACAAGAGTGTCAAAATGGCAAGCAAAAAGGATAATAACAAGGAGAATAAAACACTGCAGAAAATGCTGTGAAAACAGCGTAATTGCCATCAAAAACTATGTTTTTTTTTCCTCCTATGTTTTAAAAATAGTGTGTAATTTTCATGCAGTTTTTGTCGCTCCATGACCAGCATGCAAATCTATATTTTTTTCTTCCTACCAGAACATGTGTAAATAGTGTCATTCTGTCCTGTTTCAGAATGCATGTCGTAAACACTGTTCTGTCATGTTGATAACTCACATTGAAAACAATGTTATGTTAGAGTCAAAAGCTTGAAATCACGTCATATTTAGAGTTCAGCCTGGTAGTCTAAAGGTTAAGACTGCAGCTTCAGGCAGGTTTTCTGTTCCTATTTTGAATAAGTTGTTTTTATTGAACAGAATGTCTTACAAATATCACTTTTTATTGTTAAATTACTGAAAATATCAAAGACAAATCATTTTTGCCGCTGTCAATGAATATATTTTTATACAGACATTAAGTTATCAAACCAACTTTTTTTTTTAAAGCAACTTCTTGACTTTTTCTTTTTGCGTTGCCATAACAGATGAATTTATCCTTTGGGATATGAATAAAGTTCAATTCAATTCAACGTGTTCAAATATTGTGAAAAATCTAAGCATGAACACATCTTTTGTAAGACACTTTCTGTTTTTATTTTTCGTAACAAACTTCATCAGCAGACTTTTGATTTTCAAGTGCCAAGAGCTCAAGATATGATTAAAATCCTTTTGTCAAAATGACCTCTGTTTGAATCCCACACTGAGAATTCCTACCTATACACGTATATATCTTGATTGATTGATTTATTTATTTTTACCAGTTTACCTAAAAAAAGTTGCCTTTGATATTAATGAAACAAATATTTCAGGATATATCTCCAGACTGAAAATCTGAACATCTGAGTTTAGTTTATATATATACATGTTGTCAATATATATATGTGTATGTTTTCAGAGATAAAAGAAGGGAATGTCTTGAGGTAAACAAAGCATTAAGAATGAGGGGAAAACAAAAATCTATAACATTTGTTCTCAGTAACACTGCTAACTAGTTCAGTAATTACTTGTCTGTTTGGCATAGTTAGCTATTGTTGGTTTTTGTTAAAGGTTTTCCATCATTCAATCTAAGTAGGTTAAATATTCTTTTTTTTCACAAAAGAAAACAAAACTTTAAAACTGTGATCATTGTTGAGTGAGCTGAAGTCAATGATTGAAGTCCATCACACTGCTCTGTCTGGATGTTACACTGAGTTGATTTAACTCCAACTAAGCTGCGCTGCCACCTGCTGTTTGTTTAGAGTAATCAAAAGGAAAACAAAATGTGAGCATAGACTTGGATGTATCTCTGACTATACCAAATACCTATACCAGGGGTATTCAACTCAAGGCCTCGAGGGCCACAGTGTCTGCATAATTTCCAGATATCCAAACTCTACTCATGACTGATTAGTTCATGTCCAACCAATTTGAGCATGCCAGATCCGGGTATGTGGAAAACTGCAGGAATGCGGCCCTCGAGGCCTGGAGTTGAATACCCCTGCCTTATACAATGGGTATTGGGTATATACCAAATACTCCAAAAAGCACGCCCGCTCAGAGATTTTGGAAACAGAGGCTTTAGGTAAACATGAAGAATGACTTTTTAAGACATTTATGTTGTGGGATTTTGGTTAAAAACTTCATAATCATGATTAATATACTAGGACCATTTTTTTAAATTAAAAAAAATGTCATTGGGGTCGTTAACACTTTAAAGTGAATGGAACCAGCAGATTTATAATCATGTATTGACAGATTTATTTCTTTAAACTAATATATGTGCGTCTTTATACTGCATATTCTGCTATTGTAAAAAAAACTTGAATAAGTTAAAAAAAAAAGAAGAAGGAAAAAACAACAACTTTGAACTCCCTAAGTTATTTAAAGGTGCTTCAGAATATTTTAGGGGGGTAACAACACCACTGGCACAAACATTTAGGCTCTACAGGCTCACCAAGAGGCTATGACTTGATATGTCCTGCATGCCTCGCACAGGTTTGGTTTATTTTCTGTTCGTAAGAGCAGCTGTAAGTGAGGCTCTGAACTCAGTCTAACTTACAACATAGTTTGCAGAAAATCAAAAGGATTTCTATATGTTTTTGTTTTGATTGTGAAGGTTATGAAGGTTCCTCAAAAAGTGCTTTCATATCTAAATCAATAAAACTGCCTGCTTTCTTATTAACACGACTGATGACAATCACAGAAGAGGCCCAAGAGCTGTCCTGAGTCGGGTTTCTGAAACTCTGACTAACAAATCTTCTCTTCAGAAAAGTTGGATCTTAAACCCGCCTGACACTGCTAACTCTCTTCTCTTTTTCCTCTTTCCTCTGGTGTCTTTGGATGATGCCCTCTCCACCTCCTTTCTTTTCTTCCCTTTCCTCAGATTTGTCGTGCACCACGAAAAAAGAAGCAGCAAGTCCTGACTCCATCTCCCGATAGCCGCCTTCTTCTGACCTTCTCCTGTGCTTTTGACCCTCACAACACCTTTTCAAACATTTGTTTTCCCTCTCATGTCACTAACTCACAGATCTGCAGAGCCTAAAAGCAATATTTTTTTGAAAAGGCAGTTTTCTCGATCATTGCTTCTTGCACAAACATTTGATTACAATGTACTCTGAGTTTCGAAAAATGGCTGTGAATAAAGAAGTAAAACTATCCAGAGAATCCCCCTCATCCTTACACAGTGTCAGATCCACTCTGTAGATCACGATTCATTTATGCTTTAATATTTTTTTTTTACAAAGAAATATTCTTGCGAGAGAAAAGTTGTGAATCGATACAATCTCCAACCACCTTCAAACAGTGATGAAGATGTTCAGCCTTTAAAGATCTGTTTGTACTTCTGTGGACTGTCATTCAGTCTGGGGATTGTTTCCATTGTTTCCTAATATTTCTACAGTTTGTAACTGTGATTAAAAATGTTGCTGAGAACAAAGAGAACAAAGATGCAGGACGAGTGGCAGATGGGGGAACAACGAGAGTGGAGTGTGTAACCAAAACCGTTGTAGAAATATAACCGATAAACCTACAGCCATACTTACTATAGCCACGTGTGTTTAAGTCAAGGCCCGGGGGCCGGATCCGGCCCTCTAGATAATTTTATTTTATTGTTATTATTGACCTGATGTTATCTTTCACTTATTTCTAACTTGTATAATTTTGACAAAATATATTTTTATGGCGAGTAAAACATTTAAAGTTATTTAAGGTTTAAGTTGATTTGTTATGGAATATTATTCCCGCCTTTTTATTACTCATAATTATTTTTTAAAAAGTTACAGTTTAAAAGTTTTAAAAATTGGAATTCTGTTAGCTTTTTGGACTATTTTGTCATTTAGTGAGATTTTTTAGTCTATTTTGGAGTTTTATATATTTAATGTTTGCTAGCTGTTTTGGCTAACCAACGTTTTTTTTCTTTTTTCAGTTTTTTTAGGTTAATTTGGCATTTAGCTAATATTTTAGCTGGTTATCAGCTTCAGTGCTTTCAGTTATCAATTCGAGCATCTTCAGCGGCCAAATTCAGCTTACAGCATTCACACAAGCGTTATCACAGGTAATGCTATTTATCTTGTTCATAATTATGTTAAAAATTTACGTTATTAAAGTTTTAAAAATGTACTTTCAGAGTGTTCAATAAATGTTTATCCTGTTCGGCCCGGGACCTAAGGTGTGTTTTGGATTTTGGCTCCTTGTGTGATTGAGTTTTACCTTCCCGGTTGTAAGCCAGTTGTAGATCTTTTTTAATAGTTGAACCCACTTTTAAAGAGGAACAGCACGTCTAATCTTGAGGACGGGTCAGGGGCAGTAGTCTGGGGTCAGTGGAAGAAGTCCTCCAACAGATTCTGAATCAGCTTGATAACTTTGAGAATCAAAGTTCTCATTAAAATGTTTCTGTCAGAGGGGTGAGAGTGACGCCCCATAACTCCATACATTTCATGGACCTGCTGGGGATTTTGCCAGCCGTATTCGTTCACAATCCTGGGTAAGTATGGGATACTTAACTTTAGGAGTGGTGAAGCCTGTTCACCCCTCTGTGTCTCCAACCAGCAGTGTACGTAAAACATGTCCGGGGATGAGCCCCCTCCCTCCTCTCCAGCCAATGTTCTGCTGGCCAACGCCCCGATTAGGATCTGCGATGACCGTAGGTCGCGCTCTGCAGACCCCCAAACGTCAGGTCGTGGTGCGTCTCTGGTTCTTTCCGGTTTCTTGCCAAACGTGCGGGACCACACCTCGGGCTCCAAGCGTCTTTTTTCCTCCACGCGGGTTTATCCTCCCTGCTCTGTGTGTAGCCACGCCCTCCCACACAGGCATCTCTCATTAGTTATCTGAAGTGTCACCACAATCTACCTGCTGACATTTCCTTCATGAGGTCAGGTTCAAACTGCTCCAACCAAACTTTGCTTCTCATTTATTTGTTGGCATTTTCATTTCTTTTTCCATGTCCCTACATCCATTTTCTTTTGTAAGAAGGCAACCTCCACATACAACAAGGCAACTCTCATTTTTTGTTAGCTTTCGCGATCTTCAAACCCAACCCAGGGATAAGCAACTCCAGGCCTCGAGGACCGTATTCCTGTATGTTTCCCAACTTACCCTGATCTGGCATGCTCTAACTGGCTGGACACACCTGAACCAGGTAATCAGTCATGAGTAGGGCTTGGAAATCTGGAAACCATGCAGACACTGCGGCCCTCGAGGTCTGGAGTGTCCTATCCCATGACTAAGTGAGATTCAGAAGAATCCAACAACATGACAAGTACTGCCAGGAAAACAACCGGGTGTTGGGAACAGGCTGAGGACACTGACCCACTGTTCTTCTTTACCTGGTCTCCTGCTAGCTGAAGTCCAGTCACTGGAAAATAAACCCGTCAACCTCAGGGTGAGTGAGGAGTAAGTTACAAAGTGACATTCAGGCCTGTAGCTTTCTCTGATTTAATGAAACATGGCTGAATCCAGATAACGCCGTTCAGCCAGCTGACTTTGTCTTAGTTCACTGCATGAACAGAACAATGGAGTCGTGGAAGACGAGGAGAGGTGTCTGCTGGTGAACAGGCGCTGGTGCAACAGTGTGAGCACGGTTCTCTCACATCTTGAAGTTCTGATCATCAAATGTCACTCCTGTGGAATTCAATTCAATTTTATCTATATAGACAAATGTCACAAAAGAATTGACTCATTGGGTTTCTCTTCGTTAACTTTACAGAAGCAGAAGAAGGTCAGCTGTAAAATATAAACAATAGCTAAAAACTAAACAGGATAAATTAAACAGGTTATCCCTGTCCTTTGGAGGACCTTATCAATAAGGAAAAACTCCTAAAAAAAACAGAAGAAACCTCTGGGATGTCCTCATGAAGGAGGGATCCTCTCCCAGGACGGACAAGAGATTTACCAGGACTGTTACAGAAGAAGGAACTTATCTAACTCTACAACTACGTATTTGAATAGAGTCTGTCAGACAGCAAGCAAGCAAGCAAGCAAGCAAGTTTTATTTATATAGCACCTTTCACAGACAAAAAGTCACAAGGTGCTTCACAGGTTAAAAGCATAAAAACAAATACTTCAAAGATAATAAAACATAAAAGACAAAGCTTTCCCGGTTAAAAACATAAAAGACAAAAGCTACACAAGCTAAGAAACATAAAAGACAGGAGCAAGTACATAAAACAATCATTTCAAGCCCAATTAAAAAAAAAAAAAAACCAGACTCAGTTAAAATGCTTAGCAAAATAAAAGGTTTTAAGTTGGCTTTTAAAAGAGTGAACAGAGTCCAGGGAACGGAGGGAGAGAGGGAGCTCATTCCAGAGTCTAGGAGCAACAGCCTGGAAAGACCTGTCTCCTCTGGTCCGAAAGCGTGTGCGAGGGACCATCAACAGGTTCTGATCTACAGACCTGAGCGCACGAGACGGTCTGTAGAGAGTGATCAAGTCACAGACATATACCGGAGCTTGGCCATGGAGGGCTCTAAAAGTCAGCACTAAAATTTTGAATTGGATCCGGTATGCAACCGGGAGCCAATGAAGAGCTTTGAGGATGGGAGAGATGTGAGCTCTTCTCTTAGTGCGGGTCAAGATCCTCGCAGCAGAGTTTTGGATTAACTGCAGACGAGACAGCTCCTTCTTACTTAAACAGGAAAATAGACTGTTACAGTAGTCTAGCCGCGTAGACACAAAAGCATGTATAAGAACTTCTAGATCCTTACATGACACCATTTTCCTGAGTTTAGAAATGTTTCTCAGCTGGAAGAAACAGTTTTTCACCAGCTGTTTGGAGTGCTGCTCCAGTGACATGTCTTTGTCAAAAATAACTCCCAAGTTTCTAAGGTTGGGTTTGACTGCCTGGCCAAAAGAACCCAAATGCTGTATAATCCCTGGTATGAAGTCATCAGGGGCAATGACTAGTGTTTCTGTTTTTTCTGAGTTTAGTTGCAAAGAGTTTTTACTGAGCCATTGTTTGATCTGGATCAGGCAGTTCATCAGAGAATCCAGTTTGTGTGTCTCAGAGGGCTTAAAAGAGCAATATAGCTGGATGTCATCAGCAAAAAAGTGATAGGAGACATCACTGAACTCCTGGATGATCTTTCCGAGGGGGATCATGTACAACAGGAACAGAACAGGACCCAGAACAGAGCCCTGAGGAACACCACACAGTAAGTCTGCTGACTCAGACATTATCTGATTAGCCATGACACTAAAACTCCGACCAGACAAGTAAGAGGAAAACCAGTGGAGAACTGACCCTGACAGACCAATAAGGTCCCTCAACCTCTTCAATAGGATCTGATGATCAACCGTGTCAAATGCTGATGAGAGATCTAGTAAGACTAGAACAGTGTGTTTGCCGGAATTAGCGGACATCAAGATGTCACTGGACACTTTCAGCAGGGCTGTTTCTGTGGAGTGATGTTTCCGAAAACCTGACTGAAAAGTATCATAGATTTTCTTTTTGTCGAGGAACTCTGACAATTGTTCAGAGACCACTTTCTCAAGAACTTTGGAAAGAAATGAAAGCTTTGATATGGGTCTGTAATTTTGGACTAGGGGACAGGTGGGGGCGAGGTCCACGGCCAAGACGAGCCAGAGGCGAGGTCCACGGCCAAGAACAGGAGCGAGGAGGAGCTAGTCAGTTCAGCTAACTCATACTCAGTATAAGGTATTTCCTACCGCAGGTAGACACAGACATGGAGCTCACATTAGATGGGTGTACAGGAGGTCAAAATCCAAAACACACCTTAAGGGGGCAAAACATGAGAGTTAAACATTTAAAACAGAACTCTTTACACATAAAGATGAAAAAAAAAACAGACAGGTATATTATTCCAGAATAAATCAACCTTAAATAATTGACATTATTTTGCTCTTGTCAAAATTATTAAATTCAGAAGTAAAAGTAGATGTTAAAAATGTTTTTTCCTTTTATATTAAAAAATATTACATTTTCTAAAAGGGGAAAACAAAAAATAAGACTGGACGATCTTTTTATTATTATTGTCCTGATATAAATCAAACCATCATAAGGCCGTAAAGCTGGAGCAATCGAGCAATTTGGGCACCGGGCCGGTTGACGCGGCATGTTTTAGTGATATAATGAAGCGTGATTAGTGTGTGGGCGGCTGTGGTGCAGTGGTAGGCCAGTCAACTCCTGATCGGAAGACTGCAGGTCCGATTTTTGACTTGTGTCAAAGTGTCTTTGAGCAAGACACTGAACCCCGAAGGTTGACACCTGTCTCCAGCAGAGGAGCCATCGTCAGTGTAAGATTGTTTGTGTTTATTGTTGAATGGGACTGTGACTTTGGGCCTTCAAGAAAGGTAGGAAAGGGCTATACAAATATACAGAATTTAACATTAAATCAAAGAATGAATGAATGAATGAATGAAACTTTATTTCTATAGCACTTTACAACTGCTTATAGCAGGCCAAAGTGCTTCACATTAAAAGAAGGAAGAGAGTTTAAAAATTAGACAAATTAAAAAATAAATAAAAACAACATAAAATTACAAAAGCAGTCTGCAGTAAAATACATAAAAGATCAATACGAAAACAATAAAACAAATAAAAATAGAATAAAATAAAATGCCACCAACTACTGAGCATTAAAAGCCATTCTAAAAAGGTGTGTTTTTAAATAACATTTAAAGCTGTTAAGGTCTGTCATCAAAGGTTAAAAAATAAATCTAATATAGAAGCTCAGCTAGAATCTGCAGCACTCACTTTTATGTTGTTATGGAAGGAGGTGTGGCCTAAAACTTTAACACCATTTACAGGTATTTTCTTGGTGTTCTGAATCTCAACAGTTTGGTAGGTGTATTTGATGCAATGATCCATGCTCTGAAGTTTGGAAATGTTTCTAGTATCAGCCAAAGAGGCCAGCTGAGAGGAAGAGCCTTATTATTCTCAAACGTTGATGAAATCATCTATTTGAATGTTTTTGTCATGTATGTAATGCAAAAATAATAAAAGATAATAAAAGTACTTTCTAACTATGATTCAACTGAAAGCTTTGTATTTTTCTCATTATAGCTGAAAAAGTTGAGCTGTTGCCATAGTAACACATTTTAAATGACATTTAACAGTTTTTGTTATAAGTATGTATGTAAAAAGTACACATAATACAAGTGTTGAAGTTAAGAAAACTGCATTTTATTGGACAAACAAAATCATATTTATTCTAAAAAAAGTGTAATTTTCCCTCTCCACATGTGTTTTTCTGCAGTCATGGGCAGGAAAGTTTTTTAGTTCAGTGTAAGTGAGTGTGTCGTGCAGTAAAACATAATGATGAACTTGTTTCAACTCTTATGCAGGTAAACTGGAAGGTGCGGTGCTTGAGGAGGAAGAGGAAGCTTGATGGAGCCGAAGAGGCAGCAGATCTGTTCATACAACAGGACAATCAGATAAATGCATTCTGCCATGAAGATAACACTGATATTCACAGGTTCAAGTTTTTAAAGAAATCTATTGAGGCAAGACTACTGTAGGACTCTGAGGTAAACATACATTCAGTTTGATGGATGAGGAAGTGGGGTGAACCCGTGGCTGTCATATAATTTGTTGACCGCGTTAACTTGAATAGAAAAAGTCTGTCATAGCTGAAGTGTTCGTTTTTTTGTTTTTCGTTTGGACTGTATGGACTGGAAACCTGCAGATAAAGACAATAAACGCATCGCAGCAGACGGACGCTTTGGAGTTTCTTTGCTGGAACGCGCATCAGACATAGGAAGCCAGAGTTTAGCCCACGGCGGCCCTCAACTCAGTTTTGGCCGCGACAATCTTCATGGAGCCAACTTCCTCCAAAATCCTGATTCTTTCTCCTTCCAGTTCACCAAAGACTCTTTGATGTTTCTTGACGTTGCTGTAATCAATCCATTGGTTTCTCAGAGCAGAAAATAATCGAAGCTAAATGCTCCTTCATTGATTTCCAAGCCTTTCCAAGTGCGGTCAAACGAGCCGCCGTTCACATTTCCGTGGTCACATCAAGAAGCTCCGTGGAGTCTGTTGGAGATTTTCCAGCGTTCTCAGGACTGCTAGCGTAAGTATTGGATGAAAGTCAAACCAAAAATCCAGTGACGGCTGATTGGAGCACAGAAATGTGAACGGCGGCTGATTTGACTGCAGTCAATGTGCAGGTAGCATCTTCTCTTCTCCAGAAGCTGAACGAGACACGCTAGCCGGACCAGATGAGGGTTTAGTGCATGTGCAGCAGAAAGGAGATGATTGATGAAAAACAGAGTGTGTCCAAGACTGTTTGGTTGACAGAGATTTAAAAGGAGAAATAAAAAGCAAAGGATTTGTTATTGTATTTGTTCTCTTTTAGAAGAAAAATGACACACAGACATGTTACAAAGTGTAAAAAGAGGATTTTCATGGGAGGAGGAAATTTCAGGGGCTTGGTAGGATTTTCCCCCCAGTCTCTCAGTATACCCAAACTTGCCCCCCCTCCTGACATTATGTGTGCACTCCAAACCGGGGCTGGCCAGATCCGACAATGCATCAGCATTAAATAGCACTAATTGTGCTGTTCTGCATTCCATCTCTCGGTGGCGCAGTGGCATAAGTAGTGACCTCCCAGTCAGAAGGTCAGAGGTTCAATTCCAACCTGGGGAAAATTCACATTTCATTTATTTCATCCCAAAACACTTCAATGCAGGTATTCAACACGCCAAATTATTATTACAAGCACCTGAAATTATTATTACAAGCACATTCAATCACACACTTGCTGCTTGGGGACTGTTTGCTATGTCGTTCAAATTTTTTTAAACGTCAACAACCACTCCTTCTGTCTTCTCACTTCACAGGCCCTCATCTGTGGACAGCAGATAAAAAAATAGCCAAATTCATTTAAGCTCTCCCGGAGAAATAAGTACAATTCTAATCAAAGTTTACTTTTAAAGGCAACAATTACGCTTACAACAGATCATTTCAAATCTTCTTCATGTTTACATCAGTCATTTACAACTATGTATTACTACAAAATAAACTCATGTCTATGAAGAAAATACAGTACAACCATGTGTAGCAGGAGGAAATGGGCTCCACCTGCTACACAGGTGATGGTAATTGAGGAGATTGCCAAAAGGGTGTGGTGGAGCCTATAAAAGGCAGTTGCAGTTGCCACTGCACTAAAAAGAGGGGACGCCACCCTGTGCTACAGGTTCCAGGCCCAGTCAGTGGGCACCTGAAACAGTGTGTGGGGACCTGTGGCACGAGGTTCCCCTCTCCACTGCATCAGAGGGGCATGTGATCCGTCAGGACACAGGCGGTATGTGTTTGGCCATTCACCCTGTGCTTCAATGTAATGGTGCTGCTCTGACATCCTGCCTGTCCTCCACAGGGTCTGACTGTGAGCCCCTGCTGTTTTGCCTGTCTTGCCTTTGTAGCCTTGTGTGGCTTGGTCATTTTATCATGATTTTATAATTCCTTTTATATTCTGGTTGGCCTGGGAGTGGACTGGCCTCCGTGTGGACCCAAGTGACTGTACCCCTTCACTCCACCATTGGCCAGCTGCCTTGGTTGGACAGCAGGATGCGTGGGGGGTGACTACCTTGGCTCCTCACTGGACAAGGGACTGGCTGCCACTTCACTCCCTTGGACCTTGGGTGTGCTGTGCATCATCGCACCGCCTCAGACGGACCACTGCAGTGTTCGGGAGCATGCAGTGCTGAAAGTAGGCCCTGAGGCGCAGAGTCAGCAACCACCCAGGACTCGGAGGACAACCAGCATTTTAATTACTTTTATTCTTTTGTGATTGTGTATTTTATCATTTTTATTTTATCTTTTAATCTTATCTTTTTAGAGCCAGCGCCCTGCAAGAACCGGGTTTCAGGTGGTGGAGTGGACCTACGTGTGCTGTGTTCCCTGGGTTGGATTCCCCTGTCCCTTCACAATTGTATGGCGTGGTGCACGTGTGTGGGGTGACTTTGTTGTTTTGGGTATCCCTCCCCACCTGTTGACCCGGTCTGGTAGGTGCAGGAAGGCTGAGCACATTTTAATTGTAATAAATTATATATTTTAAAACTCCCAGAACTGCGTCCGTGCCCTGTGTGATCCTGCGCTTATAAATTTTAGTGTGTCCAACCCCCCTTGGCGCCCCAACCGCTCGTGTTGCCACACATGCTTAAAGAGTTATCCTGATGTCTTTTTATTCATATTTATTGTGTATTTAGCAAAAAGAAAAAGAAAACATTCAACTAAATACCAAAACTACACAGAAAGATTTCAGGAACTGGAATTGAATCCATTTCCTTTTGATTCAAATCAATTCTGTAATCACTAAAGATTTCTTCATCTATGGACTTTTCACAATCTTTAAACAGGAATCAAGAGTTTGAGCACAACAGCATGTTCGTTTGGTACATTGAAGACTACAAAAGACATTTTTTAAATGATCAAATTTAAATGATCATTTAAATTACTAAGAAAGCGTGTTGGCTGTTTTAATATTTAAAAAAAGTTTGGAATTTATAAACTGAACTTGCATAACAAAATACATAAGTGTCAAAAGATACACATAAATAAAAGAACAAAAAACTCAAAAGAATAAATATCTTAATGTAACATGTGTAAATATTATTGTTAAATTCTGTAAATGTATTTGGACATCATCTTGTGGTGGAACATGTACCTGGCCTGCAGTATAAAAACAAAGGATTGTGGGAAATCTTCAGATGAAAGCGGAGATTCCCAGCGAGGTAACGTCAGCATAAATTAACGTCATGAGCAGAAAATAGCATGATTTATTAAAATATTATTACTAATGTGTAATGTTGGTTTGGCTGCTGGAGAAACGGGAATTATTTTTAATCTTAAATATTTTGGCCATTTTAGTGGCATTTAATCGGTACTTGCTGATCTTTAGATTGGCGTTGCAGCGGTTTAACCATTAACTTCTTTCTCCAGTAAAAACTACTACGCTCGTGACGGATCAGCTAATGTTCCTTTGTCTTTATTTCTGGCATTGCAGATAAAAACAAGCACACAACGCAGAGGCTACACAAACAGAACATTAATAATAAATAAAAAGCAAAAAATTATATTAAAAAAGCTAAACTAATATAAACTTTAAAGCAAATAAATAAAATGACTCAAAGTAAGTTATAATGAATAAATAAATGTCTAAAAAACATAAGCACACAGAATTTTGATCCTGATGTCAGCTGTGACGAGGAAGTGAAGATCTTCATGGCGAAACTTCTCCAAAATCCTGATTCTTTCTCCTTCCAGTTCACCAAGACTCTTTGATGTTTCTTGACGTTGTGTTAATCAATCCATTGGTTTCTCAGAGCAGAAAATAATCGAAGCTAAATGCTCTTTCATTGATTACAAAGCCTTTCCAGCGCGGTCAAACGGGCCGCCGTTCACATTTCCGTGGTCACATCAAGAAGCTCCGTGGAGTCTGTTGGAGATTTTCCAGCGTTCTCAGGACTGCTAGCGTAAGTATTGATGAAAGTCAAAGCAAAAATCCAGTGACGGCTGATGGTGCAACAGAAATGTGAACGTTGGGTGATTTGACTGCAGTCAATGTGAAGGTAGCATCTTCTCTTCTCCAGAAGCTGAACTAGACACGCTAGCCGGACCAGATGAGGGTTAATGCATGTGCAGCAGAAGAAGATGATAGATGAAAAACAGAGTGTGTCCAAGACTGTTTGGTTTGACAGAGATTTAAAAGGAGAAATAAAAAGCAAAGGATTTGTTATTGTATTTGTTCTCTTTTAGAAGAAAAATGACACACAGACATGCTACAAAGTGTAAAAAGAGGATTTTTGTGGGAGGAGGAAATTTTAGGGGCTTGGTAGGATTTTCCCGCCAGTATTTTTAGAACTTCGCCAATGTGCCCTTGCCCCTCCTGACATCATGTTGCACTCCAAACGGGGCTGGCCAGATCCGACATGCATCAGCATTAAATAGCACTAATTGTGCTGTTCTGCATTCCATCTCTTGGTGGCGCAGTGGCATAAGTAGTAGTGACCTCCAGTCAGAAGGTCAGAGGTTCAATTCCAACCTGGGGAAAATTCACATTTCATTTATTTCATCCCAAAACACTTCAATGCAGGTATTCACACGGAAAATTATTATTACAGGCACTGAAATTATTATTACAGCACATTCAATCACAACTTGCTGCTTGGGGACTGTTTGCTATGTCTTTCAAATTTTTTTAAACGTCAACAACCACGGCGCTGGCGCAAATTCATTTACGCTCTCCCTGAGAAATAAATACAATTCTAATCAAAGTTTACTTTTAAAGGCAACAATTACGCTTACAAAGATCATTTCAAATCTTCTTCATGTTTACATCAGTCATTTACAACTACGTATACTACAAAATGAATAAACTCATGTCTATGAAGAAAATACATTATAACCATGCTTGAAGAGTTATCCTGATGTCTTTTTTTTTCAGATTTATTGGGTATTTAGCAAAAAGAAAAGAACACATTCAACTAATACCAAACTACACAAGAAGATTTCAGGTTACTTGGAATTGAATCCATTTCTTTTGAATTCAAGTTCAATGTTGTAACTACTAAAGATTTCTTCATCTATGGACTTTTCACAATCTTTAAACAGGAATCAAGAGTTTGAGCACAACAGCATGTTCGTTTGGTATATTTAAGACTACAAAAAGACATTTTTTTAAATGAATGATCAAATTTAAATGATTCATTTAAAAAACAAGAAAGCGTGTTGGCTTTTTTAATATTTTAAAAGTTTGGGAATTTATAAACTGACTTAACATAACCAAATACATAAAGTGTCAAAAGATAACACATAATAAATAATTAAAGAACAAAAAACTTCAAAAGAATAAATATCTAATGTAACATGTGTAAAATTATTGTTAAATTCTGTAAAATGTGTATTTGGCACCACCTTGTGGTGGAACCATGTACCTGCACTGCAGTATAAAAACAAAGGCTTGTGGAAATCTTCAGATGAAAGCGGAGATTCCCAGCGAGGTACGTCAGCATAAATTCTAACGTCATGAGCAGAAATTAGCATGATTTATTTAAAATATTTATTACTAATTGTAATGTTGGTTTGGCTGCTGGAGAACAGGAATTTATTTTTTATCTTAAATATTTTGGCCATTTAAATGGCATTTAAATCGCTACTTGCTGATCTTTAGATTGGCCGTTGCAACGGTTTACCATTAACTTCTTTCTCCAGTAAAAACTACTACGCTCGTGACGGATCAGCTGATGTTCCTTTGTCTTTATTTCTGGCATTGCAGTTAAAAACAAGCACACAAACAGAACATTAAAATAAGTACATAAAAAACAAGAAATATATATATATAAAAAAAAAAAACTAAACCAAATATAAACTTTAAAGGATGAATCTCAAAGCAAAAGTCCAGTGACGGCTGATTGGGCCACAGAAATGTGAACGGCGGCTCAATTGACTGCAGTCAATGTGAAGATATAGGTTCAATACCAACCCGGGGAAAATTGACATTTTAATTTATTTCATCCACGGAAAAGAATATGTCAAGCATTCAGAAAAGTGGCTGTAAGTTAAATTTTCTTTTACAATGTTCATAACTTTTTTAATTCTGTCAGTATTTTGGGAGTTTTTCAATTGCCTTTGCTTTGTTTCGATTGAGCATCCAGTTTTCAGGAGGGTGTCCAATGGGTCTTGTAGTTTAAAAGTGTGACAGTTTAACAGAATTTTTGGACCTGCAGGACGACCTCAATGCATCCAGGTACTCACTTTTAGGAGCCTTACCCTGACTTTTTGTGGAGGCGGGTCAGGTGGCACTTTTTGAGGAGGCTGTCAGAGCACTTCAGCCTGGACAGAAGGAACGGGCTCTTGTTGGCTTGTCGTAGGCTGTTGTGACTCTTCAGCCAAATGAGGGACACCTGTGTAGGAGGGCGTGGCTACAGACAGAGCAGGGAGGATTTCCTTCATTTTAGGCAAAACCAGCGTGGAGGAGAGAGAAGACGCTCTGAGCCCAGCGTGTGGTCCTGGACGCGTGGGCACAGCCGCGAAACGAGAGGACTGGGGAGAGCCGGAGACGCGCCACAACCTGACGTCCGGGAGACGCAGAGCGCGACCTACGGTCATTGCGGGTCCAAATCGAGGCGGTGGCTAGCAGCACGCCGGCGGGAGAAAGACCCGAGGAGGGAGGCGGCTCATCCGAAGACGTGTTTTTTTTGTGCACCGCCGCTTGGAGACGTAGAGGGGTGAACGGGCTTCACCCCTCCAAAAGTTAAGTGTCCCACAGTTACCAGGATTTGTTGCACAGCCTGCAGCTCAATCTCCAGTGTTTTTATTTGGGTTTTAGAAACAGATTTTTATTATTGCATGACCTGGTGTGTTCTTTTAAATCTATTTGTTGTTTTGTTTTATTGCATGCTTACTGGCAGCACGGAGTGCAGGACTGTATACCGACTGAAGAGACTGAGGCTGGGACGAGAAGAAAAGCGCACCATTACATGGACAATAGTCACCTCCAGTTTTAATTTTTTTGTTGTCTTGTACCTTTTTTGACCTTTTTAAAACAACTGGATTTATGTTATTGTTTTAGATCATTGCATTAAACACATTTTATGAGTAAAGGCTGCTGCTGTCTTTTGAAGCAACTGGTAAACTCCCAGCAGGTCTGTAAAAATTGATGTAGTTTCGGGGCTTCACCCTCGGCCCTCTGACAGCTTTGGAAACTTTAAATCCGAGACCCTGCAGAGCCTGTAATAGTCTGAGGACCCTAAGAAGATCTGTTTCTTAATCATTAAGAATCATGACACAGTTTGTCATCAGTATGAGGTGATGAGCCTTTTTTAGCTTTAACTAACGAGAACACCAGATTATGAGAAGATGGAGAACAGGTGTGTCTGATGTTGCAATAATCAGATCAACCTGTGTCCCCTCACTGAAATGTCTACCCATTTCATTTATCAGTTTTGTCAACTTCTCACGGAGGAAGGTTCCTGCTCCAGGTACACAGATGGAGAACGCCGTACGCTTCGTCAAGGCCAGAGAGAAAACAGAAAGCTGCTGCGTCTGCATCTGCTGCTGCTGCATTCTGTCTTCCAGCGGCAGCAGCATCAGCAGCCATTGGACCATTGGACTTTAAGCACCAGGCTTTAAAGGGGTTTATTTGAGGCTGAAAAAGAGGATTTTAATACGGGACCTTATGAGAATGAGCTCACTCTAAGCACCAGCCTCTCCGGTCAGTGCCGGTGTAGGTACATATGTGCTCAGCTGTCAGAACGGCTCAGGGTCTTGCAACGAGTGATGACGTCTCAATGTTTGATCGCTGTAAACCG
Organism: Oryzias javanicus; assembly: GCA_003999625.1. NCBI lineage: Eukaryota > Metazoa > Chordata > Actinopteri > Beloniformes > Adrianichthyidae > Oryzias > Oryzias javanicus. Next base: position 646,780 of record CM012458.1, on the reverse strand, counting down.
AATAAATTTTTATTGCTAATACGTTTCACCTGTTATCAATATCTTCTTTACTTATTGAATTATATTCAAATTTGGTATAACAAAACACCAGGTATGCCTTTAAATTGGAATGGAATTATTATGGGGAAAATAATTTTTTTGATTTTTTTTCCTCTACCCCCCCACTATTATCATGTCACCATCTGCTAAATCTTCATCTCTTTCTCTCTCTTTCGGTACAACTTTCTTTTTTCTTTCCTCATCATCTTCCAATAGACCCTTCTCACTGTGACGTCAGACAAAACAGTGACAAGGCCGTGAGCGAGATACGCAACTTCAGCTTAATGGATTTAGACGTGAAACCAAAGAACTAAACACTGTTGGAGACAATTTGCTATAAATAAAAGATAACCTAACCACTTTCAACAGAAAAATGTCAGATATTTATTTTAGGAATGTCCTGCAGAACTGTATTGTTATTTCATGTCTTGGATCGTTGGCAAATCTAAACCCAAATTTGTTTGATATCCTCCAACATTGGATGAATAGTCAATTGCCTTTTTCTGGCAACAATTTCTAATCATTTTGATCATGTTTTACCTTTATTTTCCCAGAGATCAGACACGGTTTGATTAAATCAAAGAGGAGAGACGTTAGAACCACGGCTGAGCTAACAGCAATTCACTGACCGCAGTAGAAAACATTACAACAGGATACATTTGACTTTAATGGCTGGAATTGACTGACTTTTGCTCTACAATGATTATGTGAGCATGGGAATTTAGGCAACTTTTAACTGGTGAGAAAAGAGCCGGTCATGTCTGTGGTTTTTCCCTAGAGGAACGTTTTTTTTAATTTTGGTCTGGACACAACACCATGTTAACTTACTTAGGCTCTAAATGACACAAATCCATCCAGATAAATATTGATTTCTCAATAGCAGCTACTTGAGAAAGGACGTGTACTGGACTTCCAAATAAGCACCTGTTAGCAGCACGACTTTTACTTGGAATGACAGAGTGTAGACTTTTGATGCACAAAAGTATTAGGTAGGAATATTTCAAATGAAAATATCCCGATAAAGTATTAAAATGTTTGTTTGCAGCAACACAAGTCTGACGGGAAGAATCCAGGTAAGTTGTTAATGTAAAAAATGAATGGCTAAAATAAACGGCGAGACAGCAGATTGTTGAAGTGAGATTTGGTGTGCGATTGTCGCCATCTTGTGGTAAATGAAACACATTGCAGACTGTGTGTTTGCAGCTGAAAAAGCAAGATGAGATGCACATGAAAATATCCATATTCCTGTGTCGACATTAAATTAGAACGTTTGGATGTGTGGTCCAGTAGTTCAGTGGTCGAGCACTTGTCTTATTATCATGAGGTGTTTGGTTCAAAACCAGATATTTCCTATTCAAAATTACATTTTCACTTCACCAACTTAATACAAACTCTAAATACAAGTGTTTGCGTCTAAGAATATCGGTAGGAAATGGCACTTGTTAATTCAACTCATAACCTTTTATTATTATCATTAAAACCTGAGGAAAATACTCAAAAAAACGTTTTTTGTTGATTTTTAAATCAGAATCATTAGTCAAGGATTTCTTCTTCAAAGATGCCCTGTGCATACCAAACATAATGTTGTGTCATCAGCATCTTGGATATACAAGAGTGCTTCATCCCTCTCAAATACTTTTTATGCAATTTTTCACTTCTCAAGAGTCACTTCAATCTTGCCTTGCAACTAATACATTGACTGATGTGGTTTATGTCATGCATTCATCGTAGACAGTCTACCTTATTCTAGCCCCCATGAGCCTTTGTTGCGTGAATTATGGCGGACACTTCCTGTAGACGCCGAACTGGCATTTATTTACATTACAACTGTAGAGCCCACAGTGCAATTCCTCTTGTTTTGGATCTATAACTACATAGAAATGTGGGAACACCAGCTGTCATGTATTTATAGAGGCCACGTAACAATTCAGGTGCTGCTAAAAATTGAAGGGATGACCTTAAAAAATGTCCAACATAACATATAGTAGCATTTTTAGCATTTTTACAGTGTTGGTAAACCTTAAGAATCCCTATTGTTTTAATGGTAACGATGATATATAAATGCATTTCCATAGATAAAATGTAAAACAATTGTGCCAGATCATAGGATGACTGTTTCTTTTATTATTCAATCTGATTTTAACTATGAAACATTCTTTGACCACTGGACAAAGGAATTCCAGGACCTCCTTGATGGGAAGCATTCCCCAGTTTTCAGGCTAAAGCGCAAGCGTGTTCAAAACACTGAGGGTCAGTTATGAAGACTATCAAAATGGATCTTGGTTCATTAGAGTTGTAACAATTCATTACGACCAACAATTGGATTAGAATCTATATTAGGGGTTGCCTATTGGATTCAGCTTCAGTACTGGATCAGTTGGAATAATCCAAATGACATAAAATCCCACCAATGATGTATTTAGACTAAAAATCCACCAGTGTGACTCAGATAGAAATACCTTGGTGCTGATGATGAAGTGTCCAGATTCTTTGTTTTTAATTGAATGTGTAAAACAAACAAGTCAAAAGAATTCATATTAAATGAATTGATATTTTTGTTTTGCAAAGTTCAACCCACTGTTGTTTTTCACAAGAATGTATCACAAAGGAACTTTATTAGAAGACTGTATGGGACAACATTGGATGGATGCATGGGTCACATTGTGTGTTGTTGCATTGAGCATTGTCGTTTTACCTTACAGTCTATATGAAATATATTTTCAAGAGCAATTTAAGATTGAATTATTTTCATGTCAATAAGATATGTTGATTTGCTTCTTCTTTAGACAGAATCAATCTGAGGATTAGAAAATCAATCAAACATAAATGAATAAACATTTAATTAAGAATGAATTGAAACTGTCTCTCTAAGTCCCACAACAAAACATTTTTTCTGTCTTAGGATTTTTCATGATATGTTTGCTTAAAGGCATGAATCTGATCTTCAAATTTGACTTTGTTAGGCAAACATTGCAGAAAAGGCTCCTGATGATGACCGCGTGTGCATGGCTGAACCATTCAAGTTCTGTTTTTCAGACGTCAACAAACACAGACAAAGGTAGGTTATGAGTTTTAAAGTAACACGCAAAAAATCTTTCATTCATTCCCCCCATCTTTTCATAGAAGATACATAAATGAATAAAGAACATTTCTTTATGAGCTTAGACTCCTCTAACCAGATGTTAAATGTCTGCAGTGGTTGCAGATGACTTCACCAAGACTGTGCTGGTGGGAAATAGATCTTCTACTGTGGATGCACAGGACTTGCCTGACAGCACTTGGTAAAATAACAACTATCTTGTAAGAACATGAATGCAAAAGAAATAAAAGGTCTGGTCACTCTGATTTTTCATCTGCAGGTTTGGTAAAACCTGTAGAAGAGGAAGAGATTCTGTCGCTCTTTCCTGACGATATGATAAAGGTAATAGAGGATATGTGAGATAGTTAAATCCTGTAGTTTATTACATATTCACACTTTGCACTTTCAGGCACTCCATGAGAACCTGACCACAGGAAAGTGCGTTACATGCAATGTCCTCCATTACCACTGAAAACAGCACTTGAAGCCGAGCGCGCTAAACTTAAGTGACCACCGGGTATATTCAAATCTCATCAGTCGTGTGTGTGTGTTCATACATTATTTGTTCTGATATTTCCCGATCTCGTCAGATCTTTCAGCTGCTGAGGGCCATTGAAGATGCCACAGGAGTCAGGTCCTTCATCCAGAAAGAGGAGGTCCAGATCCTGGATCACGTTTTTGAGTCATGCTCCCAGAAGTAAGATTCTCTATTTTGTTTGCCAAATATAAGTCTACTTTTAGGGGATTTTGGTCAACATTTCACCTTGAGTGTAGAAACCAAAGCAGTGCATTCTTTGTTTTTCACCAGGTATAATTGGATCTTTTCCTTGTTTTTCAGATCCTAATCAGCATCCTGACAAACCAGGGAGAGACGAGACTGCAGGTAGAGACTCTGCTGGCTCGGGGCAGCATATAATATTTCTGTTTTTAAGAGCTGAGTGTTTGGTTTGACTTGTTTGTTAAAACTGTGAGTTGTTTCATTTACCTTGTTTGATTCAGTTTACATTGATTTAGACTTTACATACAAATAAAGTTTATTAAAACTTTTCTCATCTCAAGTTCTTATGAGGAAAGTTGATCTATAAAGGTAAGTTGCTTCTGTAGCAAGACACTTCTTTAATTAATTAATGAATCCTATGTATGAGCACTTAACAAGATGTTCCAGGGGAGATGGCAAAGCGCTGGAAGAACCTCCTGAAACTTTTTTTCCAACACATCCAAGGACGACCATGATCGAGTCTCGCCAAGTTCTGTCCAGGATGTGAAGAACCGTCCCATTATCTTCAAGTGCTGCATTAATGAACAACATATGTACATGTGTTTATTACAGTTTCATTTGCAGCTGGACTCCTAATTATATATTCTTTCAAAAGAACAAACTTAATCACAGTCAACAGCTTTTTTTTTTCTATGTTTAATTAATATTGAGATAAATCAACAGCCAGCTCAGGATTTTAGGCTATAGTTTGAATGTTTTTGCTTTTAAGAATACAAACAATTCAGGGCATACAGAGCAACAAACTAAACAAAAAGTAATCCATTAGATCGAGTTTAATAGCAACATTTGAATATCTTGTACTGAACGTACAAGATCTCCCCTTGATATAAATAATGTACAATCCGTGCTCTCTCGGATCGGTTATTGAATTAATGTAGCATTACATTGCTTATTCATGACACTTAGCTTAAATAGCAATTCCCATAGGGGGAAAAATTTGATTGTTGTAAACTAAAAATGACATCAGCGGCAATGAAAATATCAACAGAACACTGAGATTGTCAAGCAATGCCCTAATTAAAAAATATAAATATATTTTAAAATACAAGTATGCCTAAAACTGAAAATAACATACACTTAATAAACTTATCAAATGGTTTAAAATAAAAATGTACTGCATATATATATATATATTATATATATATATATATATATATATATGTGAAAGATATATGTGAAGTATAAGAACTATGTTATTTAAGATGACACCTGATTTGATGGCTGCAAACACTGTTTGATTTTTCTTTTCTTTTTTTTTTTTCTTTAACAGTTTAAGCCACGTTCTGTCGTGCAAAAAAAAAAAAAAAAGAAAAAAAAAACAATTTTTTTTTTTTTTTTTTTTTTTTTAAGAACTTTATTGAACATCATATAATTGAACAAATCCCAATAGTAATTGTTACAGTATTATGTAAAAAGAAATCATTGGCAAATATAATTTTACAACCAGAAGTAAAGATACACAAAGGATAATAGTAATATGACCAAGAAGGAAACAAATCAAATTGAATAATCTTAACATTAACAGAAAGGAAGAGAACATTCGTGCATAAAAAGAAAAAAAATTAATTGAATAAAAAAATAAAAACATGAAATATAATCATTCGAGTAAAAGAGCACAAATGTTTTAGTGTTACATGCCTTGGGTGTGTTAATTTTTTCCAAATATCTATAATATGACAGAACTCTATCTTAAAGCTTTCAAATCTGGGTGTTGTTTTTCTAAATCTGGATTTATGTATGTAAAATTTGGATTGGAGGAGTAACAGATTTATACTATTTTCTACCTTCATATCATCAGATTTGAAATAAGTGAGAATATGTTCAAAATTTATAATATTAATATTTAATTTGCTATTTATAAAGCGTTCTAATTGGATCCAGAATTCAAGAGAGAATTTACAATGATAGAAAAGATGAAGAACAGATTCAGGAAAATCCTTACAGAAACTACAGTTATTTTCTATATCTGAGAATTTGATATAAACATATTTGTGGGGTAAATGTTGTGTAGATTTTTTTTGTGTATTTCCTTAACTTTGTTATTTATACAAAATCTGTCTGGTAGTAACCATGCTTTCTTCCAATTGATATTATTTAAAAGACTGTTCAATACATTTCCTTTAGTTGTAAAGTTTCTTTTTTCACATAAAGTGTTGCGTATATGTTTGTTGTTGCATTTTTTATTAAATATTTCAATACCTTTAATTATTAAGGGAGAGTCTAATTGAGATGCCTTTTGGTATTTAAGGTGAGAGGTCATCAGGGAAGAGCCTTCATTACAATATTGAATTCTTTATTTGTAACTGGAAAACATTTTTGATATAAGAACCTGTCATAGTCCAACAGGGTCCCATTTTCATCAAAAAGATCAGAAACATAAATAATTTTTTTATCTATCCAATTTGTTTAAATAAAGATTTGTCCTTGACAGTTTACATCTCCATTGTTCCATTTATACTTTTGTGCGGTGAAAATTATGTGTATAGCACAACTTCCAAGCAAGCAGGCTTGTTGAAAAAATTTGATAGATTGAGAGGAATCTTTTTGATATTATAGTTGCATTTTAATAGAAACGAAAGACTAGAAAAAAAAGACAATGACAACTTCCGGTTTGACGTTATGACAACTTCCGCTTCTGGTCAAACCGCCATTTTAGTTGTAGTTTGACAAGCTACTACGAGCTAACCAGTTGCATCTTGGAAGTTTGTTCCTTTACAAGTCCACACATTCCCTGCGCCATGGATGAAGACGACTTGGCTTTTTAAAAGTATGGATCCAACAACTACAGAAGGACCAAGAGGTAATGTGGATTTTTGCAGTTTTCGTGAATTGAGAAATTAGCTAAGATATAGCATGCTAGCTAAGTGGAAATTTTACTTGCTTACATCGTCAATTTGGGCTATCGATTGTAATAAATATAGATTAACAACCACATTTAGTGTAGAAAACGAAAGACAGTTTTCTAAGTTTAACTTTAGCTTTTAGCTATGGGAACAAAGTCAGCTAGCTTGATGCTAACTTAAAATGGGTTTTCTCATAGGGCGGCTAATGCTAACGTTTGGTCGACCTAAAAATACATTCCTGACTACATGGGTAGCTTTATATACTCAGTAAGCATGTATTTTTCAAGTCTTTAAATAATACATTTGAAAGTTACCATTTGTGGTCTAAAATACAGTTCGTCTTCTTCTGGATTAAAAATGTAATGTTATAGCGCAATCGGCCCTAGTGGCCAAACTGAAGCGCCCTCCATGTTAATGATCTGCAGATTTCTGTATTGGAGTTTTCTCTGTTTGAGAAAGGCATGTAACACAGTATGGTGTTAAAATCTCATGTTATTATTTTTATGAGTACAATTTTACAGTATGTGAACTGCATCAAATGAATATGAATATTTCCAAACATGTAGATTATTCATTTATTTCTTCACACATGTCTAAATGAGTAAACGTGCAATTCAAAATTGGATTGACTTGATATAGTGGATCGAAACAAAAGAAGTTAACATCAATAAAACCGATAATTGGCAAATAGTGATGATAATTGAGGGTGAGTGCTGTCCAAATTTAAAGATGCTATTTTTCACATCTCTCTGTTTGGAGGGCAAAATGTAGGCGTAGGTGAAGAATTTGGAGCATTCAAACTGGTTAAGATGGGCTCAGACTAGTAATCTTTTTGTTGTTATCATCATCAAATATTACCTTTCTTGTCTTCCAACAGCTGATTTCAAATCATCTATAAGTTTAGTGTAAATGGCCATGCAACTTGAGCTATTTTTTGAGGGTGTTTAGACATTGCCATCATATAGTAACACAATGGTTGTATGTGTGTTCCAGCTGTTGATATTACCACAGGACACATGCTTCTCAGTCTTTCTAAAAAGACATGCGTGATTATTTTCCAGGGCCAGAGAAACATGGCCATTTGGAGCCATCTGATGTTATGAAGGAACAGGATCAGACCCACCAACATTTTTCAGCCATATCCTGCCTTAGAGATCTAATCATGTAAGCAAATCATTTTCAGATGGTTTATGTTTAATAAGATTCTGCGAGTAAATAGTAAATCATACTCATTGTAAAATGTTGACTTTTTGCTTATAAAAGTCATAGGACTTTGGCATTTAAATGCTATGAAGCTGATGAACAGCAAGAGTTTTATTGAAATAACATATCTGTATTTATATCTTTGTGTTTATGTGTCAGATTATGGATGAACGGGATTGGATCCTCAATTAAGCAAACCCCCACTTCATTCCTGAACTGAAGAAACGCTGGAGGAATCTTTTTTGAGAGGGACACTTTTGTGGAGTTTTAACAGGTGTGTCTGTCATTTTGTCTTATAGACGTTAAATAATTGTATAAGATGTGTAGTAAAGCCAGTTGTTGCTATTTAATAACCCTCATGCTCTCCTTAGGCATGTTAAACTAAAAGTGGGGTCATCTGGACCCCACAGGACGGAACTTTTTTTTTCCAAGGATTTTTTTTTATCTTCACTGGTTTTGGTGGCAGACATAAAATCCTGTCTACCTTTGTCCACCTCTATCATGGGAGGGATCACACGTCAGTGTTAGCGTGAGATCATCCGGACCCCATAAGAGAGCACATGGGTTAACTGGTGGTGGCTAAATGTATGTACTGTAACATGCTTAAATCTTGTAATGTTTTTGTATTTTGTAAAATATTTATTAACTGTATTTTTACAGTGAATGAAATGATTGCTGTTTGTTTTTTCACAGTAAAGCAAACAATTCTGCCTCGATGAAGCCTTTGCCAGACATGAGTCCCATCGCCTGTCGCTCCACCCAAGAAGCTAAGACATTCAAATGAGGTGATGCTTCACATCCTCCAGGTAAGATGTTTGTGCGTACACGACAGGTTTTCATCTTACTGATCATAGTTTTTCATTTTTGCCATCTTTTTTCTTTTTTGTTTTTAGTCGGCAGAACACCCCAACATCTTTCTTCAATCAAGACCTTTCTTCAGTCTTGTGGTGATCGTCTGTGACACCAACTGTGTAACTACCATTGGAACCATTTCTGTGTTGATCTTCTTAAAGGAGGACATACCTGATAGCGTGATGTATGTCATGGCATGTTACTACATATTTCACCTCACATATCCCAAGAGTAGCAGGAGACTCCTATTTGTGCTGCAGACAGAAGTGCTTATAGACACTATCCATGCCGGAGACATGACTTCCTCTAACAAAAAAGTCATGGCTATTACACATTAATGTAATATTATAAAATGACACAGAGCTATTTTAAAATATTGTTGGGATTTTTATCAGAAGCTTTATAGATGTAACATTTTTTAAGAAGCTGCAGACGCCTTTTTGGATTCCCTGACGGTCAGAACCATCTCCAAAAACTGAGATGTAACAGTGTGAGAACCCATTTACTTTTGAGGAGGTGATGTGTGCCATTAGTCAACTAAAAGATTACAAATCACCAGGGCCAGACGGGTTGATCCCTAAATTTTATAAATCCTTTGCTGAGGAACTTGCTCATTTTTTAGTTGAAGTATTTTTGGAAAGTATGGATAAAGAATAGCTTCCTACAACTTTAACTCAAGGTTTGACAACTTTAATTACAAAATCTGGAAAAGACATTGTAATTTTGGATAATTAGCGACCAATATCATTATTGAACAATGGTTATAAAATCTTTGCAACAATTTATCCAAACTTAAATCTACTCTCAACTAAAAAAACAAGGCTTTATTCCTCTGAGACATATAATTAACAATATCAGGCTAATTTGAGATACTCTTGACTATCCAGAACTTGTGAATGATACAAGTTTTATTTTATACTTAGGTTTTCATAAAGCTTTTGAGACTGTTTCTAGATTCCCTTAAAAAAATCATTTTTGGTGCTTATTTTTGTTCGGCAATTGTCACACTTTCTAAAAACAGTAACAGTTCTATTAAGTTGGCAGGTGGCACCTCTCCCCGATTTGATATAACAAGAGGAATAAAGCAGGGTTGTCCTGTCTCTCCCTATCCACGAATGTAAATATTCAGGTAGAGAACCGTGTTTTGTTGCTTTCATGAGTGAATTCAAATTCTATATGAATGGTATTGTTCATTCAAATAATCAAAAAGCTGTAAAGACATTGTCTATGTGTGATATGTTTGATATTTTACCATAGATTGTAGCCCCCAACCTCCTGGCTTAATCATTGTTTTTGTTTTATACTGTTGTCTTTTTTGTATTCCATTGATTCATCTATTATTCTGTCCGATAAAATGTTCAATAAAAAAAAAGAAAAGAAAAACAGACAAAGTTTCTGATTGGCTTAAACACAAACCGTCATGAGTTTAGAGAACAGGATGCATTAAAGTTTAGTTACCCTAATGAATACATATGAACTGGGTGGTTTTAACTGTCTCTCCTTTTCTTTACTTACCAACACTTTCAAACTGAATTGGATCTGACATTTCAAGAAATGTCCAACATCTCTATGGAATGTAATCCCATACCATGTTATCTGAAATGAAATAAAAAAATGAAATGAAGCTTCTTTTGTCATATGCAGCATAAACGCAGGTCAATACAACAATGAAATGCTTGGGATGAGAATCCAGTGAAACTCGCCAGTTTTGTACATACTTTTACATACAATAGTATGTAGACAGGTAGAGGATAATATATGTAAAAAGTAATAAGTAGTAAGTATAAAGTTAAAAGTAGTAGTATTTACAAAAATAATACAAAGGAGTAGCAATTTGAAGTTAAAACAGATAAAGAAGGTGACAGTCTAGGTGCATAAAAATAAAAGGGATGTGGGGGTGTGAAGCTAGTGGCGTGATCCGGAGGGGTTTTAAACATATTGCACTTAGGTTGCTATACAAAAGTTGGTACAATGACCAGCCTCAATTTGAGGTGCTATTTAGATTTTGAGTTTAGGAGTCTGACAGCTTGAGGGTAGAAGCTGTCTCTGAGTCTCTTTGTACGTGCTGGCAGGCTCCTGTATCATCTGCCAGAGGGTAGCAGTTGAAAGAGTCCTTTTGCTGGGTGAGTACTGTCCTTAGTGATGCTCCGTGCTTCACGCAGACTTCTGCTGTGATAAACGTCCTGGATGGAAGGAAGGGTGCTGCCGGTGATGTCCTCTGCTACTCGGATGACTTTCTGTAGAGCTTTCCGGCTCTCAGAGGTGCAGTTTCCATACCACACCGTGATGCAGCCCGCCAGACGCTCTGGATGGTGCATCTGTAGAAGTTCCTGAGGATGTTGGTGTTCATGCCAAACTTCTTCAGTTTTCTCAGGAAGTAGAGTCTTTGACGGGCTCTCTTCACCACGGTGTTTGTGTGTAGCGTCCATGTGCAATCCTCAGTGATGTGTACCCTGAGGAATTTGAAGCTTCTGACCTGCTCCACGTCCACATTGTTACTGAGGATGGGTAGGTGGTGATTTATATGTCTCCTGAAGTCCACAATCATTTCCTTTGTTTTTTTTGATGTTGAGAGAGAGGTGGTTTTCCTGACACCAGCTGGTGAGTGATGTCTCCTCGTCCCTGTCGGCGCGCTCATTGTTGTTGGAGATGAGACCAAGGATGGTGGTATTGTCAGCGAACTTCAGGATGATGGAGCTCTGCTTGGCAGTGCAGTCATGGGTGAACAGCGAGTACAGGAGTGGGCTGAGGACACAGCCCTGCAGTGTTCGGTGTTGAGGACACGTGTGGTGGAGAGATGGCTGCCGATCCTCACTGCTTGGGGTCTGTTGCTGAGGAAGTCCTGTTTCCAGCTGCAAATTGGCTTCTCCAGACCCAGGTTGGTGACTTTGGAGACCAGTTTGGAGGGGATCACTGTATTGAATGCCGCGCTGTAGTCGACCACCAACTTGGTGGTCTAAACTTTTTTTTACATTGTAATTATGATGTAAATAAGCTCCCACAAGGCCACTGGAGTTATGTGGAAGAAAAGACGGGAAAAAAATCAAGCAGATTGCAAAGCAAGTAAAAGACTTCTGGAAAGAGCTCTTCCTGTTGGAGAGACTCCTTCCCTGGACAGGAAGTGCTCTTCCCCTTCGCGGCCTTAAACAGCAGATGTTTTGTGAGCTGCTGCTAGCTTTAGAATTCTAGAAAGAGAAATAATACAATCATTCAGCAGAAGACTTTTGGTAACAACAGCCTTCAAATTGATGTTGCTGTTTATGATTTGATGCTCCAAGGTTAAAGTCACAACCGCAGTGACCAAAATCTAGTTTTGGACTTGGTAAAAAAAATAAATAAATAAAAACAAACAAATTATTTTACTGGACAAATTATTACGTATTTTCACCAAATAATTCCCAACAATGTTAAAAAATGAAACATGTACACCTCTGTTAAAAATTAAATCTTTATTATTATGTCTTCCTATTGACTGAAACTTTACTGTATGTCATCACAGTTTCACTTTCAAAACCCGAATCACCTGTGTGAAGTCAGTCACTTTACATGAAGATATTGTGGTGTAACTGTAGCATCTCTATATCCCGCCCTTATATATCAGAATCAGAATCAGAATCAGAATCAACTTTATTGCCAAGTACAATTGAACATATACTAGGAATTTGTCTTGGTGATGATGGTGCATTCATGAATAAATAGAAACAGCAAAAATAAATTAAGTAGAGACAGAACAGAGGGATATTACAAATATATATATATATATATATATATAATATGATATATATATATATATATATATATATATATATTTTATATATATATATATATATATATATATATATATAACACATACACGCACAATAATACCTATATATTTATATTATTATTATTGTTATGTAAAATATAATTAATATTATTAAGTCATTTACATTTATACTACAAATATATAAATATATACACATACAACATTAATAATAATAATAATAAATACATAAATAAAAATCTGTCAAATGTGACAGTCAGATGGGGGCAGGGAGAGTGATGGAAGGTTCCGGACTTATTAATAAGGCTAACAGCAGATGGAAAAACTGTGCCTGTGGCGAGAGGTTTCTTGTTGTGATGGACCTCAGCCTCCTGCCAGAGGGAGTGGCTCAAAAAGTCCATGTCAGGGTGGGAGGGGTCTGCCACGATTCTTCCTGCACGCCTCAGGGTCCTAGAGGAGTACAGGTCCTGAAGAGAATGGAAGATTAAAGCCGATCACCTCTCTGCTGACCGGATGACCCGCTGCAGCTGCTTTTGTCTTAGCAGCGGCAGCAGCGGTACCAGATGGTGATGGAGGAGGTGAGGATGGACTCAATGATGGCTGTGTAGAACTGAATCATCATTTCCTTTGGCAAGACTGAATTTCTGCAGCTGCCTCAGGAAAAACATCCCTGTTGAGCTTTCTTAATGAGGGAGCTGATGTTTGGCTCCACTTGAGGTCCTGGGAGATGATGGTTCCCAGAAGCGGAAGGATCCACAGTAGCTATAGTGGAGTCACAGAGGGTGATGGGGGCAGGTGGAGCTGAGTTCTTCCTGTAGTCCACAACCATCTCCACTGTCTTTAAAGCATTGAGCTCCAGGTGGTTCTGGTTGCACCAGGTTACCAGACGGTCGACTCACACCTGTACGCAGACTCGTCGCCATCAGAGATGAGGCCGATTAGGGTGGTTATCGTCTGCAAACTTCAGGAGTTTGACAGACGGGTGACTGGAGGTGCAGCTGTTAGTGTACAGGGAGAAGAGCAGAGGAGAAAGAACACAGCCCTGAGGAGATCCAGTGCTGATGGTCCGTGAGTCCGAGATCTGTTTCCCAGCTTCACACACTGTTTCCTGTCAGACAGGAAGACTGTGATCCACCTGCAGATGGAGCCAGGAACGTTCAGCATGGAAAGCTTCTCCTGAAGCAGAGACGGGATGATGGTGTTAAAGGCAGAAATGAAATCCACAAACAGGATCCTGGCATAGGTCCTGCAGAGTCCAGATGCTGGGGATGAAGTGAAGGCCAGATTGACGGCGTCGTCAACTGACCTGTTGGCTCTGTAGGCAAACTGCAGGGGATCCAGAAGAGGGTCTGTCATGGCTTTGAGGTGTGAAAGCACGAGACGTTCAAGGGTCTTCATGACACAGAGGTCAGTGCGACGGGTCTGAAGTCATTCAGTCCTGTGGTCCTCGGCTTCTTGGGGACAGGGATGATAGTTGAAGACTTGAAGCAGGCTGGCACGTGACAGGTCTCCAGTGAGGTGTTAAAATGTCTGTGAAGACTGGAGACAGCTGATCAGCACAGTGCTTCAAGGTGACGGGGAGACAGAATCCGGTCCAGCTGCTTTCCGGGGATTCTGTCTCTTGAAGAGTTTGTTTACGTCTCTTTCATGGATGGAAAGAGTCGTTACTTTAATAAAAGAAAACAACTATGAATTAAAATACTAAGGAAAACTTCAATATTTTTTACTTCAAACATCAAAGGTTATTCATGTTGAAAACACTGATGTGATTAGCTTTTGAGAGTTTGAAAAAATTCAATCTTTAATAGAAACAATCATAATCTGTATTGATGGTTTATTTCCGGTAAATATCAAGTTATTTTTTTGTACTTTCTGGTCAAAAGACAACAGATGACTCCCACAGAGTGTTTTAGAACACTTTACAGCACGGCAGCAGGACAAAACACCCTAAAATATCGCTCATGCTAAACGCAGCAGAAGACACCAGAGTTTCACTCCCAAATCCACCACGATCCTCATCTGTCATCATAAAAGCCACCCCCTCAGTAAGCGAAAAGAAATTATGTTTAGAAAAAAATAAAAAATAAGAAACAAAATTAGAAAAAAAGAATCATTCCCCTCAGAATTTTCATTGATCAAAGACGAAGCCATTGGACTTTAAGCACCAGGCTTTAAAGAGGTTTATTTGAGGCTGAAAAAGAGGATTTTATTACGGGACCTTATGAGAATGAGCTCACTCTAAGCACCAGCCTCTCCGGTCAGTGCCGGTACTGCAATGTTTTCTTACTTCTAGATGGCATCACACCCTGCACATACACAAGTTATGGCTTGCATACACTGCGCTTCCGCGTTGATTTTCGAAATCACGCCGTTGGTAACCCGGCAGGATTCCATCACTCACTTTCCAATATACACTGCGGCTAAACGTGTATTTTTATTTAAAATAAAAACCTTTCAAAGTCATATTTTACATGTCTTCATATGTTATTTAGAATGAAGAAATTGTAGGAATTCAAATGTGCTAAAATCCTAGTGGAGTCAAAAACAAAAGTTTGGAATAAGTGTATCTGGTTGCATATATAGGCACCCAGTGAATATCTTTTTGTCGATTGCAGTGGGAATAGTATAGGTAATGAAGGTATGGTTCGTGACAGTGAGTCTATTTACAAAAAGTGTCTGAAATGGTTTTAGTGGAACAAAAGTGTTTTGTAAAGTGTGTCAAAGGTACATCAAAATGTTATACCTCTGATAAAAAGCGTATTAAATGTGCATCACATTATTAGCACATTACAAGCATCATTGGGAACAAATGTTGGATTTAGATGTTTTGAATGACTGAAGACAGAGAGTCAGAGATTCTTAAGTGTTGTGAACACTGTGTAAACAGTTTGGGATTGTTTTTCAGATTGAATCCACAACTGAAGCTTTTTCAACTCTCTTATAGGTCCAGATGCTCCCTCCCATGACAAAGGTGGAAAAATTCAAATTTGATTTTCATCCATTCATTTTCCTCCCTCCATTTATTTTTTTTTTAATCAAAAGGTTACAAATGACAGAGTATTTTTTTAACAAAAACTACTTTATTTTAATATGTCTTTTAAAAATTGGCTCAAAGTGCAATTAAATATAAACTGTGATAATGTTATAGAACAATGCAGCGATGTTTTGTGAGCTGCTGCTAGCTTTAGAATTCTAGAGAGAGAAATAATACAATCATTCAGCAGAAGACTTTTGGTAACAACAGCCTTCAAATTGATGTTGCTGTTTGTGGTTTGATGCTCCAAGGTGAAAGTCACAACCGCAGTGACCAAAATCTAGTTTTTGAGTCAGTAAAAAAAAAAAAAAAAAAAAAAAATCGAAACAAATTATTTTACTGGACAAATTATTACGTATTTTCACAAATAATTCCAACGACGTTAAAAATGAAACATGTACACCCCTGTTAAAAATTAAATCTTTAATATTATGTCTTCCTATTGACTGAAACTTTACTGTATGTCATCACAGTTTCACTTTCAAAACCCGAATCACCTGTGTGAATTCAGTCACTTTACATGAAGATATTGTGGTGTAACTGTAGCATCTCTATATCCGCCCTTATATATCGTGACTTCAATAAAAGAAACAACTATGAATAAAAATACTAAGGAAAACTTCAATATTTTTAACATCAAACATCAAAGGTTATTCATGTTGAAAACACTGATGTGATTAGCTTTTGAGAGTTTGAAAAAATTCAATCTTTAATAGAAACAATCATAATCTGTATTGATGGTTTATTCCTGGTAAATATCAAGTTATTTTTTTTGTACTTTCTGGTCAAAAGACACAGATGACTCCCACAGAGTGTTTTTAGAACATTTAAGCACGGCAGAGGACAAATCTAAAATAGCGCTCATGCTAACGCAGCAGAAGACGCCAGAGTTTCACTCCCAAAATCCACCGTGATCCTCATCTGTCAATCATAAAAGCCCCTCAGTAAGCGAAAGAAAATTATGTTTAGAAAAAATAAAATAATAAGAAACAATTAGGAAAAATGAATCATTCCCTCTCAGAATTTTCATTGATCAACACGAAGCCATTGGACTTTAAGCACCAGGCTTTAAAGAGGTTTATTTGAGGCTGAAAAAGAGGATTTTATTTTTATTTTATACGGGACCTTATGAGAATGAGCTCACTCTAAGCACCAGCCTCTCCGGTCAGTGCCGGTACTGCAATGTTTTTCTTACTTTCTAGATGGCATCACACCTGCACATACACAAGTTATGGCTTGCATACACTGCGCTTCTGCGTTGATATTCGAAATCACGCGTTGGTAACCGGCAAGGATTCCATCACTCACTTTCCAACATACACTGCGGCTAAATGTGTATTTTTATTTAAAATAAAAACCTTTCAAAGTCATATTTCATGTCTTCATATGTTATTTAGTAATGAAGAAAATTGTAGGGAATTCAAATGTGCTAAAATCCTAGTTGAGTCAAAACCAAAGTTTGGAATAAGTGTATCTGGTTGCATATATAAGACGCCCGTGAATATCTTTTTGTCGATTGCAGTGGGAATAGTATAGGTATGAGGTATGGTTCGTGACAGTGAGGTCTATTTACAAAAAAAGGTCTGAAATGGTTTTAGTGGGAAAAAAAAAGTTTTGTAAAGTGTGTCAAAGGTACATCAAAATGTTAATAACCTATTACTGATAAAAAGCGTATTAAATGTGCATCACATTATTAGCACTTACAAGCATCATTGGGGAACAAATGTTGGATTTAGATGTTTTGAATGACTGAAGACAGAGAGTTCAGAGATTCTTAAGTGTTGTGAAACTGTGTAACAGTTTGGGGGGATTTGTTTTTTTCAGATTGAATCACAACCTGAAGCTTTTTCAACTCTCTTATTAGGCAGATGCTCCTCCATGACAAGGTGGAAAAATTTCAAATTTGATTTTCATCCATTCATTTTCCTCCCCTCCATTTTTTTTTTTAATCAAAAGGTTACAAATGACAGAGTATTTTTTTAAAAACAAAAACTACTTTATTTTAATATGTCTTTTGAAAATTGGCTCAAAGTTGCAATTAAATATAAACTGTGATAATGTTTATAGAACAATGCAGCAGATGTTTTGTGAGCTGCTGCTAGCTTTAGAATTCTAGAGAGAGAAATAATACAATCATTCAGCAGAAGACTTTTGGTAACAACAGCCTTCAAATTGATGTTGCTGTTTGTGGTTTGATGCTCCAAGGTGAAAGTCACAACTGCAGTGACCAAAATCTAGTTTTTGAGTCAGTAAAAAAAAAAAAAAAATCGAAACAAATTATTTTACTGGACAAATTATTACGTATTTTCACCAAATAATTCCCAACGACGTTAAAAAATGAAACATGTACACCCCTGTTAAAAATTAAATCTTTAATATTATGTCTTCCTATTGACTGAAACTTTACTGTATGTCATCACAGTTTCACTTTCAAAACCCGAATCACCTGTGTGAAGTCAGTCACTTTACATGAAGATATTGTGGTGTAACTGTAGCATCTCTATATCCCGCCCTTATATATCGTGACTTCAATAAAAGAAAACAACTATGAATAAAAATACTAAGGAAAACTTCAATATTTTTAACTTCAAACATCAAAGGTTATTCATGTTGAAAACACTGATGTGATTAGCTTTTGAGAGTTTGAAAAAATTCAATCTTTAATAGAAACAATCATAATCTGTATTGATGGTTTATTTCCGGTAAATATCAAGTTGTTTTTTTTGTACTTTCTGGTCAAAAGACACCAGATGACTACCACAGAGTGTTTTAGATCACTTTACAGCACGGCAGCAGGACAAAAAATCCTAAAATAGCGCTCATGCTAAACGCAGCAGAAGACGCCAGAGTTTCACTCCCAAAATCCACCACGATCCTCATCTGTCAATCATAAAAAGCCCACCCCCTCAGTAAGCGAAAATAAATTATGTTTAGAAAAAAATAAAATAATAAGAAACAAAATTAGAAAAAAAGAATAATTCCCCTCAGAATTTTCATTGATCAAACACGAAGCCATTGGACTTTAAGCACCAGGCTTTAAAGAGGTTTATTTGAGGCTGAAAAAGAGGATTTTATTACGGGACCTTATGAGAATGAGTTCACTCTAAGCACCAGCCTCTCCGGTCAGTGCCGGTACTGCAATGTTTTCTTACTTTCTAGATGGCATCACACCCTGCACATACACAAGTTATGGCTTGCATACACTGCGCTTCTGCGTTGATATTCGAAATCACGCCGTTGGTAACCGGCAAGGATTCCATCACTCACTTTCCAATATACACTGCGGCTAAACGTGTATTTTTATTTAAGATAAAAACCTTTCAAAGTCATATTTACATGTCTTCATATGTTATTTAGAATGAAGAAATTGTAGGGAATTCAAATGTGCCAAAATCCTAGTGGAGTCAAAACCAAAAGTTTGGAATAAGTGTATCTGGTTGCATATATAAGGCGCCCAGTGAATATCTTTTTGTCGATTGCAGTGGGAATAGTATAGGTATGAGGTATGGTTCGTGACAGTGAGTCTATTTACAAAAGTGTCTGAAATGGATTTAGTGGAAAAAACAGTTTGTAAAGTGTGTCAAAGGTACATCAAAATGTTAATACCTCTGATAAAAAGCGTATTAAATGTGCATCACATTATTAGCACATTACAAGCATCATTGGGAACAAATGTTGGATTTAGATGTTTTGAATGACTGAAGACAGAGAGTCAGAGATTCTTAAGTGTTGTGAACACTGTGTAAACAGTTTGGGATTGTTTTTCAGATTGAATCCACAACCTGAAGCTTTTTCAACTCTCTTATAGGTCCAGATGCTCCCTCCCATGACAAAGGTGGAAAAATTCAAATTTGATTTTCATCCATTCATTTTCCTCCCTCCATTTATTTTTTTTTTAATCAAAAGGTTACAAATGACAGAGTATTTTTTAACAAAAACTACTTTATTTTAATATGTCTTTTGAAAATTGGCTCAAAGTGCAATTAAATATAAACTGTGATAATGTTTATAGAACAATGCAGCAGATGTTTTGTGAGCTGCTGCTAGCTTTAGAATTCTAGAGAGAGAAATAATACAATCATTCAGCAGAAGACTTTTGGTAACAACAGCCTTCAAATTGATGTTGCTGTTTGTGGTTTGATGCTCCAAGGTTAAAAAAAAAAAAATCGAAACAAATTATTTTACTGGACAAATTATTACGTATTTTCACCAAATAATTTCCAATGACGTTAAAAAATGAAACATGTACACCCCTGTTGAAAATTAAATCTTTAATATTATGTCTTCCTATTGACTGAAACTTTACTGTATGTCATCACAGTTTCACTTTCAAAACCCGAATCACCTGTGTGAAGTCAGTCAATTTACATGAAGATATTGTGGTGTAACTGTAGCATCTCTATATCCCGCCCTTATATATCGTGACTTTAATGAAAGAAAACAACTATGAATAAAAATACTAAGGAAAACTTTAATATTTTTAACTTCAAACATCAAAGGTAATTCATGTTGAAAACACTGATGTGATTAGCTTTTGAGAGTTTGAAAAAATTCAATCTTTAATAGAAACAATCATAATCTGTATTTCCGGTAAATATCAAGTTATTTTTTTGTACTTTCTGGTCAAAAGACACCAGATGACTCGCTATCTGTTTCACTAGCATAAATCTTCACCGCTGCTACATAAAAATGTTAATCAATATTTGTCATTGGTCTTGGTTCTGATCCGGATGTCAGCTCAGATCTTCATGGAGCGAACTTCCTCCAAAATCCTGATTCTTTCTCCCTCCAGTTCACCAAAGACTCTTTGATGTTTCTTGACGTTGCTGTGATCAATCCATTCAATCCATTGGTTTCTCAGAGCAGAAAATAATGAAAGCTAACATCCAAATGCTCTGATTGATTTACAAGCCTTTCCAACTGAGGTCAAACGAGCCGCCGTTCACATTTCCGTGGTCACATCAAGAAGCTCTGTGGAGTCTGGTGGAGATTTCCCAGTGTTCTCAGGACTGCTACCGTAAGTATTGGATGAAAATCAAAGCAAAAATCCAGTGATGCTGATTGGACCACAGAAATGTGAACGGCGGCTGATTTGACTGCAGTCAGTGTGAAGATACCATCTTCTCTTCTCCAGAAGCTGAACTAGACACGCGAGCCGGACCAGACGAGGGTTTAGTGCATGAGCAGCAGAGCAATCGTGACGTATTAACTACTCATTCATTCCAACAGAAATTTTCTGTGACAGTTTGATTAACAGCGATTTAAAAGGAGAAATACTTAGAAATGCAAAAACAAAATGATTTCTGATTATATGTGTTCTCTTTCATAAGAAAATGACACACATACATGCTAAAACCTCAAAAAAGTATATTTCCATCGGAGGGGGACTTTAAACCCTAGCAGTTCATGTTTGGTGGAAAGGCGGTTGTGGTTGTGTGTAAAGGTGTTCAGGTATAAGTCAAGTCCATGACAGCTGTGGTTTGTGGGGTCTGACTCCCTGACCTGACCCTCCCACCTTAACCACTGCAGACCCAGACTCCCGTTTGTTTGCATTTCTCCTCATGAGGATCCAGTATTTAAGAAAAAATGTAAAGATTCTAGAAGACCAAACCGCGTTCAGGATCAGAACTTGTAGAACTCTTTTAAGTTATAAATAAAGTTTTTAACTAAAGCTAAATTAGACAGGATCATGTGATCACACCGGGCCTTGAGCTGGACCGGGTTCTGCTGTCCCCAAACAGGGTTATGATGGCTTTGAATCCTGGGGGGGTGGGGTAATCTGACAGAAATCTGAGAATAATCCCAGAACTCAATGAAATGAAAGCAATCCTGTTAACATCCAGGTCTTACAAAAAGTCAAAACTTTATTGATCTAAACTTCAGAGCGACAATGACAGTTCTGAAGAGTGTTGGGGGCGGGGCTAAGATCTTCAGCGTGAACAGATACGCAGACTGGCTTAAATGTCTGAGCACCACAGGTCCCCCCACCCCCAACCACCCCCCACCCCCCCACCCACCCACCCCCACAGGACCTGGATGCTCCTATCATGGATCAAGCCCCTCCTCCGGGGTGCAGACCTGCGCCTACTAAGGACGCCTCACTGCAGCACGGTCTGCCGGACCACCCTTCCCTCTCTGTCCACAGCAAAGTTGTAGTTCTTTGGATGGTCTAGGGCAGTGGTTCCCAAACTTTTTTCTGCAGGGCTCCCCTTTTTGAAGATTAAAATATTTTCGAGCCCCCTCACCCCCCCACACCACACCACACACACAGACACAAACATACAAATCCTTTGTTTCTAAATTCCACTGGACTTTAATTAACATTGTAAGTCATACAAAACGGCAATGTCTTCCTGAACAAAACTAAAAAAAAGACAAATCACCTTTACAATTATTAAAAGTGACACTGCATCATGTATCATCACATTTTACAATGTAATGGTGTTCATGGCTTTGAACACATCTTCTTGTACTTCATTCCTGCATGAAAGTGGCCTTTTACAGTTTACCACCTCTCTGAAGAAAATAACAAAATCCTGAACATTTAACTCTGCAAAAACCGCATCTTGAATGTCCACATCTTTTCAGTGACTGGTGTGGGCTTGCTTCATGCTGCAGATCTTCTCAAATCGGGGCTGCAGCTGTGAGACTGCTACTCTTAGTTCATTTTCAATGTCCAGCTTTGATCTGTATTTAGTCTTGATCGAGGCCACAGCAGAAAAACCTATCTCACATAGGGTTGGGCACCGATGGGATCTGATGCGGTTCCGGTGCTACCGCAGTTCTTTGGTTTCGGTTTCGGTTCCCTTTCGGTGCTTATTGCGGTACTTCAGTAATAAAAAATAATGCCTTTATCTTCCTAAATCCAAAGCAGAACGGCTTCAAACAAGCGCAGACTCCCTCCTGCCGTGCAGCTGTGCGCACGTAATATAAAGCATAATATAAAACTCCGTCTTAAATAAACTTAAACGTCCTTGAAATTTTAGCCTGACATTTTATTAAATTAAATCAGGATGTGGCATTTATTTGCAGTTGTTTGGGCAAAAGCAATATTTTTTTATTTCAATAAATAAGGCGGAAGATAAATGTCAATCACATGGCTGCAGAGCGCAGCAGATGATGACGACCCGCTGTGGTGGTGGGCGGAGCCGAGCCGAGCTTTCTGGATCCTCAGATTCTTTGGATCATGCGAAGCCGAATACTTAGCTATTGTAGAGGAACTGAACTTTTATTACTTTAACTTGCAGACAAACTCGAGAACAACTCTCCGCACGCTAACGTGCGCGCGCGCCCAGCCCCTTTCCTTTCTCTCTCCTTTTTCTCTGTCTCCGCAGCACGCGCTCTCTCTCTCTCTCTCTCTCTCGCTCCTCTCAGAGCGCGCTGCTCCTCACATGCACACGCCCCCCCCCAGCTTCGTAACAAGCTGAGATGCAGAAGTTGGGAGCGCTGTCACAAACGTGTCCATGCTGTTATGCTAGCATTGTAATTAACCTGGGAAGCCGTAGCCTTGCCGCGCCCCCCCTGCAATACCTCTGCGCCCCCCCTAGGGGGCGCGCCCCCCAGTTTGGGAACCACTGGTCTAGGGCAGGGGTCGGCAACCTGCGGCTCCGGAGCCGCATGCGGCTCTTTAAGCGCTGCCTTGTGGCTCCCTGGCACTATTTCCAAAATGTTGGAAAATGGAAAAAGATGGAGGAGGGAAATATGTTTTTGGTTTTAATCATTGTTTTAACCCCGAACAAACATTGACAGATTGACAGGATTCAGGTCTGCCGAGCGTTTCTGCATGGTGCGTTCACTGACCTCTGGACACCGGCAGCAAAACAAAGCAGTTTATCATAGAAAACATTGAACCCCAGAACTGATCCTTATAAAATCAAGGGATTAAAAAGTCTCGCCATTTTTTTTTCCTGAAAAACTGCTTTTTCTGAGGATTGTATAAAAATGTCAAAAGCATAGTAGCGGACTGATTTAATGTCTGGAGTTCATTGAACACAACATGCGCAGTGATCTGTCAATCAGCTGTTCGGAGGTTTGGGGTAAATAAAGGGGGGAGGGCTGGTGCATGAGACGGAATGAAGGCGTTCGAGGTATCCCCACTAATAAAATGATTAGTGAATACAACTTTTGTGGAGTGTTCTGCTGCTGTTTTTCTGGTTAACCACCAAATAAAGAGACTTAAAACAGATGAAGTTTCGGCGTCTCCGTGCGGGAAAGAGAGAGCGGGACGCTTCATTTTTTTTTTTCAGGGCGCTTTCAGCGTCCGTAATTTCTGATTTTTGTCAGTATATATTTGGAATGACACTTAAGCCATTGGCTGTAGCTAGTCCGCTCCCGCAACGCAACAGAGCCGTGACTCTAGCGGTGTAAGCCCGGGTTAGGGGTATTATTGTGTTTGGTTGCTCAGAAATGAGGATAGCTGCGCTGATTTGGTGTCAAAAGAGAGAGAGAGAGAGAGAGAGAGAGGATACTGCTGCGTTTTACCCATGCACTGACTTGTTTGGCATTTGCACAGAAATCAAACTTAAACTGTATTCATTTGATTTTATACACTTTACCTCTTCAAAAGGCTGTTGTTTTATTTTTATTAATGTATGCTGCATTTTATTGTACTCTGTTGCCCAGATAAGGAGCACGTTATGCACGTTCCATTGTTGTTTTTACGAATCCTCAAAATAAAAATGACATCAGAAATAGGATTTCTTTATTGCATTTCTTTAATTTCATCAAAGCAATGAAACAAACTGTAATTCATTAATATTGTAATGAAGTTAAACTTCATCCTACAACAGTGTAGTCACGTGGTGATTCATTCTCCACAGGATTAAATAAACATTCAATCATGAAGGTTCATCATGTATTTGTAACCAACTTAGTTATTTTGATAGTAGGCTAATATAGCTAATATAGATACATAAAGCATGTGTTGCCTTCATATAAGACTTTTAATTTTTTGCGGCTCCAGACAGATTTGATTTTGGTTTTTTTGGTCCAATATGGCTCTTTCAACATTTTGGGTTGCCGACCCCTGGTCTAGGGCAGGGGTCTCAAACTCTCGGCCCACGGGCAATCTATGGCCCGCGGGATGATAATTTGCGGCCCCCGTCTTCATATGAAAGATTACTGTTAGTGCGGCCCGCAAGGCTGATATGAATGACAGTTGTTGTGTGCAGAGCTGAACGAACCAATCACGGTAAGGTATATGGTTCTGGAGGGCGGGACATCGGCGGGCTGTCAGAGCCTCCTCACTCTTTAATTCATTCCTCCAGTCAGCTGGGTGGAGGAGGAGCCATGAAGCTGCTGGAAGTGCTTTCTCACTGAACGTGATTCGCGGGCCCCGCTTCTCCTTTCTCACGTGACAACACGTGATACACAGCCTGCCGCTTGTCAAAAAGCGTGTTCCTGATGCCGCGCGACAATTCCGCCCACGCATCAAATATTCCGCGCGGACAAATCAGACCCTCACGAGCGCTTTTTCCTCCTCCACGATCAGAAAAAGTCCTCGCAAGAGAGACTGACCACTTCCGCGTGCGTCAGTGATGCCCGCGAGCGAGTAGAATCTTCAAAGGTGCTTCCACACCGGCCGCATGTCTGCGCTGGTTTCTGAACGCACGCTCAGCAGGTGGTATCCACACCGGAGCAGCGCGGTCACGCACACAGCAGCTGAGAGGAGATTCTTCTTCTTCCCTGTTTTTACCGTTCATTAACGCTGCTGCTACTGTGCATGAAATATTGAACCGGGTTGAAGACTCAGCGCGCGCTCAGTGCGTGCCTGATTTGTGCGTAGAGCTTGAGACCAGATTTAAAAACTTGCGTAGCAACACGCGCTCCCGACGCGGAGGCCAGGAATTCTGGTGTGCGGCGTTTGCATTGACCTTTCACTGCTCTCAGCTCAGAAATGAAGGAGGTTCTGTAAATACAGACGTTTGAAACTGAATACAAATAGTTTTCTCTTGTCCAGTGTTTGTCAGGTATTTTCTCTTAGACACCCCCCCCCACACACACACACACACACACACAACTTTCAGCTGCAAACATCATTAGTATCAGTTAATTTGCTCAAGTTAAATGTATATCTCTTCAAAATATTGTACTTTTATTATAATTTATTATCATTAAAGAATAATAATTAAAAAAAACTTCTAGATAATCCGTTTTATTAATTGTTCTCTTTCTTTTTTTTAGAATACTTCCAAAACTTCCAGACAAAGTAAAAATAAATCTTTCTTTGTTTCTCTCCACAGTAGTGATGGAATTCGGCTTTTCTCAGAGATTCTGTTCTTTTGCATTGGTTCACTGTAAACAGCGGCTCTTTCTACTACCAAATTGATTTTTAGGTTGTTTTTGCTATATTTAATTCACTATGTAGGATTATGCACAATATTCATCACTAATGTAAACATGTTTTTATTTGCATTCCCTCCAGGGGGGCGCGCCCCACCATTTGTGAAACACTGCTCTAGTCAGTCAGTCAATAAGTGGTTTCTGCAGTCGTCTGTGTCTGCTGTATGGTCATTGTTATTATTTTAATTATTAATGATTGATTTTCTAATTCATTTTTTAAAATTAATAAATTAATTCATTCATTATTTTGTGTTAAAAATAAAGATATTTGAGAACATTGGAATGTTTTATCAGCGATTTGCTTGTGGAAATCCTGATGCGGCCCGGCCTCACCCAGACTCTGCCTCCAGCGGCCCCCGGCTCAAGTGAGTTTGAGACCCCTGGTCTAGGACTTCCTCGATCCGCTGATCCAAGTTCTCCATGGTGATGAAGTTTTTCGCCTCCTCCTGGAAGAAAAAAACCAACGGTCAACGCAGAGATCGAAGTCAGAGGTCAACACCTCAATGGCGTTTGAGAGCTCCATACCTGCAGCTGTAAAACCTGCTTCTCCTTCAGCTTAATGAACTCCTGCTGCTGCTGTTCCAGCTTCATAACAGCCTCCATTTTGATGCGCTCGGCCTCCTCCTCCTCTTTCTGGATCCTCAGCACCCTGGAAGCAGGGAACAGAAGACGATAGGTAGCTGTCCCCCACCCTGGGGAGAAGTCTGGGCTCACCTGGCCTTCAGGAGGCGCAGATTCTCCTCCTGGTTCCAGAGCATCAGAGCGCGGTGCTCCTCGGCATCCTGCCTCGCCCTCTCCTCTGCCAGCGAGCCCGTCTCCTCCTCAAACTTCTTCCGCAGAACCTCCTCCCTAAACTCCAGACTGATGGAGACGTTCAGGATTTAGCTTGACACGTTACTGAAAATATGATGGGGGGCACAGATGACAGCTCTCCTCTGTAACCTGTACAGCAAATCCACCTGTGAAATTTTCGTGCTCCTAAATATTCCACAGTCAATTGTCAGCTCTATCATAGCAAAATGAAAGAATTTGGGAACAACTCAGCCACCACGTGGTAGACCGCATACACTGACGGAGAGGGGTTAGCTGGTGATTGGCCAGCACACAATCTTCCTCAGCTCTAATAAAACCCAGGGCCTGTCATTGGGTTTTGTGAAGAGGAGATCGGATGGATCAACTCTATCTTTAGTTTTTACTCCTATAGACATCAAAGGGGTTTTTACACACTTGAGGTAATCTGCCATGTCTGGCTGAGGGAAATATTTGCACACATTATGCAAAATCTGTTCAATCTGCATTGAAATTGGGCAAACATTGTCAGGAAGGTAAGAGAGACGTGTTCTTCACTTGTTTATGAATGTACGCAGTGATATGTTATCATAGAATACATCATGGGGTGGTGTAATTATTGAGCTAAAACCAAAAATAACACTTTTAACTGCACTTTAGCTTTAGGGATTTCATATCAACATCTCTAAAATTACAGAGCTGCCTGTTTGACTACATTTGATTGAAACAAACAAAACTTAGCTTAACATAAAACTTAAAAAAAAACTTAACTTTATGCAATATAAACACTTTCACTGAACATTTATTAAGTGCATCCAAAACAAAGAAATGAGTACAAAAATTGTATATAAAATAATTACAGCAAGGGATCACCAAGTGAGTTAGACATCACCTGTAGAAAATGGCTTTCTTCTGGTTCCAATGAAAAAAAGTCACTTCAGTCACCATTTTTTTTTTTTTTTTTTGCAATAAGACTGCTGCTACGTTTGAGCCACACCAGGGCACTAAGCAGTGATTGGTCCAGAATTTGCCAATCAAATGTTTCAAACATTTGATTTTGGGGCTGGCAATATCTGATTTAAATAATTTGAACAACAGAAAAAAAAATCACGAGAAAAGGATCATCAAGAACATGTATTCCAGGGAACTTTCTGAATGAGAACAAAAGGAAGAAAGAAAATCTCAATTTTGGTCAAATAAAGGTTCGACAGAGCGCAGAGATGTACCTGTTTGATCATACAGTGCCCTGAACAAGTCCAAAAGTTAATTTAAAAAAAAAAACTTTATTAACAAAACGTAAGATACAAACATAAGCAATAAATGACAAAAGAGTAACCAAAATACAGTCGGGGTTCAGAGCATGCTGAAATCACAAAATTTAATGTAAAAAGTGGAGCCAGATGGTTTACCAAGTATCCAAACCATACTTTACAAACAGCATACAGGTTTTAATACTTTTTAATTTGTATAATTTTTTATAGAATCACTCATCTCAGAAATTAAAACTGGCATGAAAAGAAAGCCTTCTCCTGACGTGTTTCGGACGACCCTCCAGACCAGTAGGTGGCGGTAATACATAACTCAGTTGTTTACCAGCCGCTGTAAAAAAAAAAAGAAAAAAACATAGAAGAAGAGAAGAAGGAAAGCAGGGACAGAGGAGGAAGCGTCTCAGCTCTCCCTCCTCGACCCTTACTCAACGAAACACTAGAGTTAAGTGTATTAAATGCGTGAAGATCTTGCTGAGCGCCATGTCACACAAGAGAGACCGTCGAGGTGAGGTTCGCGCGCGGTTCCACCTGCTTTGCGTCAGTTTCGTTTCCACAGAAGCGAAGCTGTCTTTAGTTGAGTCTACTGAAGTTTCTGTAATTATTGTGTCCTTGACCGCATTGGCTCGTGTTTTAGCCTCTTCCTCTGTCTCCACAGTTGGACCTCCAATCCCCAGAATCCGTGAAGACTCCAGACTCATGCGCATGCACGTAAGGGACTTCCTGTGACGCGTCATTCCGATTCTCACCTGTAGCTAACCTGTCCGGCTGTGGTTAGCTACACTCAAACTCAAACAAATCAACAACACCAAATTAAAACAAGTCTTTAAATATGTATTCAATACGTAAGAACTTTCACTGTTAAAAAAAGAACACCAAAACTATATTGGACTGAGTCTGGTCACAGTGAGGGCAGAGGGCATTGTGGGAAGTAAATCTTGTGTTGACCAGTTGCACCATAAGTTATTGGGTCACTTCCACTGATGAGGTTGTACAGATAGTTCAAGATGTGTTGGATTATGTAATCAACAGTACGTAATTTAAGTCAGGTTTATAGTATTTCGTGTCCAAGAACAATACCTACCCCTGAAAACATGTCACAAAGATGACAGCATTTATTTTATTGTTGACAGAAATGAAGAAAATAAAATACATTTTAAATCATCACGCCTTAATCTCAAATGCAAATATGCACAATTGAAAATTCTAGTACAGGGCTTATTAAAATTTCAATGGGTCCAGTTATAAAAATACCCTTCATACCAAGGTCCACTCGGTATATTTTGAGTTCATTTCAGTAATATTTACTTCTGTGTTCACATTAAGACACTTTTACAACAGCAAACAGAGGTTGTCCCTCGGGAATTATAGCAAACTGAAATATTTTTTAATAATAATAATAAACAAACTGTTTTTAGTCCTAAAATAATGCAAAGTTTCAAGCTTTTGCCTTTACGGTGTCATGGTTCAGATCATTTTTTGGAATAAGTAAAAAGAAAAACAGCAAAAACAGCAAGTTAAATGCTAAGTACATTTTTGGGAAAGCTTCAAATGATATATTCAATAAGCATATAAAGTACTTCGTACACAATATTTATATATGCAAAACATTCGGTCATTAAAGCCTATTTATTAAAACAAAACACCTCTAAACTTTGAACACAGACAAAATGTTAAAACATGGAGTTTCTGATTACATTTGCATGTCTTGAGACCAAATCTACAAAAGCTGAGAGAAAAGAATGATTAAAAATAGTAGTAAAAAGGCCAAATCTATCTAGAGTACCCCTTAAAATACAAATGTTCTCATCCCATCCCACCACATGGAAACGTGTACCGATGCTTTTACTCAGCTCCTAAAAATAAATAAACCTGATATCTATCGATCGGCGTTCTTCATTATGAAACTGAAAAAAGCCCAGCGCAATTTTTTTCCCCTCAGCCAGGGATACCAGCTCACCAGTCCGGAGAGAAAAGTCTGTTGGTCAGGATGTGACCGCGGTCCGCCATTTGATGATACCTGTTCTTGAATGTTAAAAACAAAAGCCGTTAACAACAATAGCTACATCTTAAAATGTCACAGTTAGGATAATTTTAATGTAAGTGATTCTTTGATTGGTTTATTTCAAGCATTCGTTATGAAAAATGCAGGACAAAAACCAAAAATTTCTAACTCATTATATAAATAATGAAATGTATTGATTAGAAAATAGAAAACAAACAACAACAAAAAAACACACTTGTGTCAGATTTGGTTCTTTTTTTTTAAATATTATTATTAACTGAAGTCAGTAGAGTTTGATTGATTGCTTGAAAAGAAGCGAATTTATATAATCCCACCCCTACTTAGTTACCTCATTTTACAGTTTTGCATAGTTATGTAATCCGGTTCTGATCAGATCAAATGCAAGCTTTCTTCTTTTATTATTCTTTAAGTGACGTAAGACCCGCAGTTTGTCTATTCCGCTGCGAAAAAAATCTGACGTCCAAGCTGTGGTTCTCCCTCTCCTCCTCCCACTTGTCCCACCAGGTGACTCGCGCACCACAGTTTGAGAACCACTGTCATAGTGAAGTATATGTGTTGTGGTAAGACCTTATTTAGTGTTTTCCACATTATGGTTTCTGTGTGTTTTACTTATAGGAGCCAAAACCAAAAAATTTGAAAGAAAAATTTTTTCAATGTGTCATCAGTGTCATTCTATATGGGGGGGGGGGGGGGGGGTGTTGTGCAATCGTTTGTGCGTGCGTTTTTCTTCATATAACGTGTATATTATATTTATGCTGTTATCCCTTCCAGATAAAATATACAAAATAAATGAAAAAGGAATAGTTATTCATTATTCAGTTTTGAAGTCTTTATATTTTAAGCTTCTTTTTTTCTTTTAAACACATTTGAAGTGAAAAACACTAAACTCTGCAACCACAATCCAAAATACAAAAGTGTGCAAAACCAACAAATAAAGACTTTTACTCACAATAACGTTAAGAAAGACAAAAGAGTCAGTTTTGAGGATGTAATCTGGTTTCTTAATGATCTGTTCTGTTTTAGAGAAGATTTTGCACAGGTTGGTTGTGGAGCCATTAATATATAGAATATAGAATTATTTCCTGTAGATTCTCTTCCTTCATTCTATCAAAAGTCAAATGGTTCCAGTTTTTTTTTCTTCTTTTCTAATGATCTCATCTTTAAGTTTTGTTTATGTTGTTTCTCTCTCTCCGTCCTGCGCTCCTGCACGTGCAAGCCCCCCCCAACACACACGCGCAGTGTCCATGCGCGCGCGCTCACCTTTCCGTCTCTCTCTTTCTCTCCGTTTCTTTTCATCTCTGTTTAACATTTTTCCATTGCAATTCTTTAGGTTTAATTAAATATTTCTCCTTTCTGTGTGTGGATATCACAACTAGCGCTCAAGCTAATCGAGAGAATCCGGTCGATTTTCAAAATAAAATATTTCCGTCATATTATAAAAAAAAAAAAATTCTCCCGCGGCCCGGTGGCAATGAGTCCACGGACCGGTACCGGTCCGCGGCCCGGTGGTTGGGGACCACTGCGTTAAAGATTTAACCCTCTTTAAAGGCAGCTAAAGAGAACAGAGTATGCAGCTTTGTTTTGTGCAACTCATTCCAATCATTAGGGGCAGAAGAAGAAGAATGAGTCTCAGCCAGGGCGGTAGGAACCCTGCAGTTTTGAAGCTGATCTGTAGATAATGAAGTCATTATCCAAAATGGGCGGGACTGTCATATTTACCAGATATTGCTCCACTTCATGGTGCCAGAATGATTACAGCTGGACTTCAGGAAGTGGGAGTATCTCATTTGTTATGACCAGCAATGACCTCTGACCTGAACCCCATAGAGCTCGTCTGAGACCAGCTGAAGGAGAGACTGGATGATTGTACTCCTAAAGCAGGGGTCTGAAACCTGCGGCTCCAGAGCCACATGTGGCTCTTTCATCTCTCCATGATGGCTCTCTGGCTGAAGAAAAATAAAATAATAATCATTTCAAAAAATTGGATGCTAACATTTTTGGCTAATTTGTTTTCTAGTGGTGTTTTTAGGATAATTTAAAGTTTTAGCTTCCATTTTGGCAACATGTTAACGTTTTTGACCAATTTAGTTTACTAATGAATTTTATGCTAATTTGGAGTTTAGTTAATATTTTAGTAAAATGCTAATGTTTTCAGCTAATTTGTTATCTACTGAAATCTTTTTGGATAATTTAGAATTTAGCTTCCATTTTAGCAACATGCTAACGAGGATTGATAACTGAGGAATTTTAGGCTATTTTGGAGTTCAGCTAGAAATCAAGCAACAAGCTAGCTTTTTTTTTGGCCTCTTGAGTTTTTTATGCTAATTTGGAGTTAAGCTAATATTTTAGCAATATGTTAACATTTTTATAAGATTTGTTATCTACTGGGGCTTTTAGGCTAATTTTGAGTTTAGCTTTTATTTCAGCAACATGCTTAAATTTTTTGGCTGATTTAATTTACAGAGAAATGTTTTGCTCATTTGAAGTTCAGCTATTAAATAAGCTACGAGCTTAATTTTTTGCTACTAAAATTTAAAACATAAAATCAGTTTTTGAGCTATGCTAGTTTCTTTCTATATATTTTATAGCTTTTGTTCGTTCCAAAAATAGCCATTATTCACATTTATTTAAAAAAACAAAAACAAAAAGAAGGTTATAAATGCAAATCCAAATTTCTTAAAGGCTAATGTAAGTCAATGCAGCTCCTTCTAGGTTTTGATTAGTAGAAAACAAGCCCAAATGACTTTTTTATTGTTAAAAGTTGCAGACCCCTGCCCTAAAGTAACCTAGTAGACATGTTCTTGTGGAAGAGTGGAACCCCTCAGATCATCATCGTGAGTCTAGTGAGGAGCACGAGACATCATTGTCAAGCTGTTATTGCAGGCAGTAGTGAAAATTCCTGCTATGGATATGGGCAATGTTTGTTATTTGTGGTTGTCTTTATTACTCTCTTAATTTTTAGTGTAATAAATATCAAACCAAACCATTAAAAATAGTAGTATTTATAACATAAAAGTGAACTTTAACATATTTTTCTATAAAATTCTGACCGAACAGGAAAAGTACACACAAGCTATCAATACCCCCAACTAAATCTGCGTCGTGAAGTTTCTCTAAAGTCATTGTTCTTTACCGTTTATATTGCATCTCCTGAAATTTTGGCTGCTCCGGGATGTTCAATGTGTGAACACCCCTGCTCTAAAGTTGTTTGGATACTAGTTGCTAGAACAGTTTAGTTCTGCCATAACGAAGCAAACGCAACTGTCCAGGTACAATGTAAACTCAGCAAGCTTCACACTCTGGTCTCTCACGTCTTCTAGGAATCCATGGTGGATTACCTGACCGGACGCTCCTTCTCCGGAACCTTCATGCACATGCTCGCTCCTTCTTTCTTTGGTGAGACTCCGTCAACTCTAACTCTGCTGCTCGACTTCTTCTTTCTCACTTTGTGTTTTAAAATCTCACAGGTTTGAATATTTTTGATTCATTTGGGGATGACCTGATCTATTCAGAGGACGAGGACGATGGTCTGCACTCCCATCTTTTTAATTCTTTAGAGCCACATCCACAAATCAAGCAGCTGACTGATGAGGTAAGATGTTTGGTTCCTGTTGTTTGAATTAAAGAGGGACTCTGGTGTCTCTCTAATCTGGGCTGGCTGGTTCCATTCTGGTGTACAGAGTTTCATCGTTTAAATTCCCGTTTAAGACCTAAATACCTTTTCTCTTCTACCAACTGAGAAATATCAGTGATGTTTGAAGTACAACGCAAATATTCGGCACACCCAGTCCTGGACTGCGAGAACTCCCAAGGGCTCCCACCACGTACTCAAAAACGCATAAAATGTGGACGCATCTCATACCTTGTGAATTTTTGACTAAGTGAACAATCTCTACTAAAATAGAGAAAACATTACAGCAGGAGAAAGTGTCAAAGTGTGAAAATTTGCTTTAAGACCTTGTGAAGGTTGGCCAAGGTGGACCCTCAGTATATATGGAAAGCTGTTGATGGACCCAAAAACTACAGGGAGACAGTCCTCTTCAGAGCTCTGATTCTTTTCTTTAATTTCACCCACAGGCAAAGTGACATGGCGGCAGCCCAGAAACAATCTCTCTTCTTCACAAAAAACACCCTACTTAAATACAATTGAGACTATACCATAACCTTAACAATAGGGAAAAACATGCCTGACTAAATATATACAATGAGTATAAAAACAAATGGGTAAAATGAGATTTCTAACCAACCATAAAGTGACTGAAAAAACTATGAACTAATAAGAAACTAAATACATAATCACAACAATAATTAACAGAACAAAAGAAAAAGTCCCCACATCCACCCCTCTCCATTTCAGCTGGTGGTTCTTCCAGGCCAAGCTGGTTGATGGCATGCTGGATCACACCTGGTGTCCAAGGGAGGCCTTCATGGCGCGCTTCATGGAAACACTCCCCTCTGGTGGACACTCAAAAACAAA
Organism: Oryzias javanicus; assembly: GCA_003999625.1. Classification (NCBI taxonomy): domain Eukaryota; kingdom Metazoa; phylum Chordata; class Actinopteri; order Beloniformes; family Adrianichthyidae; genus Oryzias; species Oryzias javanicus. The sequence continues at coordinate 612,291 of CM012458.1, read as the reverse complement.
GAGGAATTAATTGAGAGAACAAAAAAACAAAAATGTCACCTGGTCAGCCTTCACCTCAAGTTAGGGAGGATGCGGTCACGAATCCTCACAGACCTAAAGAAATTAGTTCAAAGTCCACAAATAAAAGATGATCACATGTGTTGGGGATATCCAAACGATGTTTTGAAATTATTATGGGATGGCTAAAGGGCTTTTGGTTTGGTGGCCATACTGTAGTAACGTGTGAGATTTGGTGATTTTCACATTTTTTGCTCATTATGGGAGACAAAAATCTCTGTTTAAACGATCTTTGGAAATTTTCACACAAATAGCACCAGGTTAAGTCTACAACCTCAACAAAGAAATTTTGTTGACCTTTGACCTTGGGATGATCCAGCCATCTTGAATATATAAAAAACACAGCCAAAAGCTGGCTGACTGGCAGACAGAGAACAGCTGTAGGATGGGGGGTAGCCTGCTTGAGGCATTACTTTGCTGGTTGACTGGTTGCTAAGGAAATCTAAAAATTAACTTTTGCAGATTCTTCTAATAATTACATAGACCTATTCGATACGTCCATGGGAACAAAATGTAAAATAGTTGCTATGGAGATAAAACCAACGGAAACAAGCATTTTGATAATAGTATTTTGTATGAGGGGCATGCCGCAGCTGCTGGACTGTCAGGGCGGGGAAAGGTGTAGCGCCAGCTCAATGCTGCTTTCTCCTTTGATTGTTTATCGTTTCTTTTTGCTCAAAACTATTCTGTGCAGGAAGAGGGTTCATTTACCAAAGAGGAGAGGGACGGGGACATTCGCCGCAAGGACAAAACCGAGAAGAACAAGCGGAAAAAAATGGTGGGCATTTGCAAAACCAGCTTTGTGAAAGTTGCTGTATTTTCAGATGCTAGTGACTTGAGAATGTTTTACTTTGTTGCAGCGCAAAAAAGCAAAGAAACGTCTGGAAAAAGAAAACGCACAGAGAGACACTTCCCTGGTGAGTTGATGTGAACCATTGTTCATTGTACATGTCCGTCGTCACGATGATCACGATCCATTTTTGGCCTTTTAGGAGGAAAATCACGACGATGAAGACTCCGAAAATCAAGAGTCACACAAACTTCATGAAGACTCTCAGACAAAAGACTTTTCAGAATCTCAGACGACTGCTGAGGCAGCAGGAAGTGATGACAAAGAGGATGATGTGAGAGCGAAGAAAAAAGGAAACCATCTGTTAAAGGTCTGTCAAAAAGGCTCAGGAGCCTTCTGAAGTTGAGGAGACTACAGTATAGAGCTGCCACGATTAGTCAGCTAATTGACGACAAATCGACTTTTAAAATAGTCGACGACTAATTTAATAGTCAATATGTCGTTACTTTATATTATATGGAGTCAGAGTGTAGTAAAACTGAAAGTTACAATGGGATTCTTATAGCTTTTTGGACTATTTTGGTATTTCTTAAGGTTTTTTAGGCTATTTTGGGGTTTAGCTAATATTTCAGGTACATGCTAGCTATTTGCAGGAACAGTCAAAGAATCACGGTAGCCATAAGAACTAAAACAATGGTGTAAAAAGGGTCAACATGCAAAGGATTGGGGACCTGCTGAGAGTCGAGGCTAAGTCACATGGGGCTGCAGGTTTTCAGGTTGTAGAGGAGCAGCATAAACTTGCTTTTACATAAACTTTATGTTGAAAATGGTCACTTCAACACATGTTACCAAGGTCGACCAACACCCATAGATCAGTCTTAACATTCTTGTTTTTCACAGGACTCGCAGGATCTGGACTTCCAGAGTTCAGCCGCTCCATCAGTGCCTGCAGAAACCCAGAAGCTTCCCAGTAACAAAGGCAGAGGTGTGGAGGAACGGCCAAAGGCTACACACAACCATGAAGAGGTTTGTTCTTCAAGAGAATATGCATGTTCTCTGCTGCAGCATGTTCTCACACCTGTCAAAAGGAAGCTGTTCAGGTTCCACATCAGGGTTGTGGGACAGAGGTGGAGACCTTTGACCTCTGACGGTAGGATCACACGTCACGGTTCTTGCTCCGCCCTCTTGAAGACTGAGCTGTGGTCTCAAAATTTTACTGATGAAAAATATAAAAATATACAAAATGATCACAATCCATCTGGGAACCATAAAAAAACCAAACAAATGAAAATCCTAGAACAGGAGTGGCAAACTCATTGCGGTTTAGGGGCTACATTTAGCCTGTCTGATCTTAAGTGGGCCGGACCAGTGACTTAATAGCAAAATGACCTGTCGTCAACTTGTTATCTGTAGCTTTGTTTTTCTCTCAGTCGGAAAAAATGCCTCAAATAAACTAGCAGCCTACTCACTTATTATTACACATTAATTCACAGAAGCCAATAGATTTCAAATGACACTATAAAACAGGGATATGTAACCCTTGGCCTCGAGTGCCACCTTCCTGCATGTTTTCCAACATGCCCTGCTCTGGCATGTTCTTATTGGCTGGACACACCTGAACCAGGTAATTGTCATGAGTCCATGCTCATGACTGGTTCAGATGTGTCCAGCTAGCTTCCTGCGGGATCCGGTGTCAGAGCGTGGAAAAAGTGAACCAAATAATGAAGCTCAGAGACGTGAGTTTGTCCAGCATTCACTGCATCTCCCATAATGCATTGGGTTAAAGTGTAAGCACTTCTGCACTATGCTACTAAATTCAAACTTTTTTTTCACCCAAAAATAAATAAAACATTTATGTTAAAGTTACATTTTGTATTAAGACTAATTAAAAAATAATAAAATTTCAAAATGTTCACTTTTTGTGTTGTTACAATTGAACATAAGCATTAAACACAATTTTTTTTGTGTGTAAAAAAAAAAAAAGTGTTTAAAAATTACGGTTGCTCTAGCACAAACATTCAGATAAATATAAAAAACACTCTTTGGAAAGAATATGTTATTATTTTTTGTAAGGTCACATAACATTGAATATTAATAAAGGGAAAACCAACTACTTGAGCAAATTTTCAACTACTTTAGTTGAAAATTATTATTGAAAACTATCACAACTTTTATGACAGCATTTTGGAAAAACAGCCACAACTTCCAGCTTTTCTGCCTGAATTAATACAAAAAATTGTCGCGAGATTGTGGAGGGACTGTACCCCAATACAGACTACAGTTTCTCCTGTTTTACATATTTGAATGATGATGTGGCACAGAGTTTTGTAAAGGAAAATGTTCACCTTGGCTCAATTAAAAAAAAAAAAAAAAAAAAAAAACCACTGCTTTAAAGAACCATAACTTACCAATAAATAAGCTAGAAACTTGTTTTTTTTTCACCCACAAAATTATATCTTTTTGTCTTAATGCCTGGCAGGCCGTATGTTTGACACCCCTGTCGTAGAAGAAACAGGTCCAGATGAATGTTTGTTCTTTAGGGAAACGTTTAAGAAAAAAAAAAAGAGGGGGTAATCTTTGTTTTAATTCATTTGTTTATTAAAAAGGTAGAAGACGTCATAAAAAATTTGGCCGGTTATAGCCAATCAGAAATCTTAACTAAAGAGATAAAAGTTACAAAAAATACTCCACAAAACAAACAATGATCTAAAAAAAAAATGACGATATGCTAATATAGAATAAAATAAATATAAACCAAAAGGCAAAAAAACTCCGTAAGGATGAGCTAATGGATATAATAAAACTACAAACGACAAATGCAGCCTCAGCTTTGCAGTGTCCTGGTCGTGTCTGTCCCAAACCCAGTAGATGCAGAGGGTAGTGTCAGGAAGAAACTTCCAGATAAAACCTTTGAGAAGTATCAAACAGATCAAAGGAGAAGATGGATCTATGGATAGATGAGCTGATATGATGGTTTTCTGTGCATATTAGTGGCTTGGAGGGATGTGACACCCCAAACTTCCAGCACACCAGAACTTACTCCCCGGTATACTTCTGGCACCCCATAGTGGGGCTGGCTAAATCGAGGCTTGATAAAAAGCAGTAAAAATGATGTAAATGACAGAATAACAGCCATCAAAAATTGTGTTTTTAATGCACATTTTAAAAGCAGCATGTTAATTACGAGTGTCTTCTGCCGTTCAGAAATGATCATCCAAAACGCCGTAGTAGCGTGTGTTTGAACGTACAGTTTGTCTTTACCGGTAACAGAATGTCACTGTATGTTTACCATCATCCTCTCGTCCACCCACCCAGTGTCCAGATGAGGAGGATCTGTGGACACTTTTTGCTGAAGCTTCTCTTGAGGAGACACTTGATCAGAAAACCACCAACGAAGAAGAAGATGAAGCCCCGCAGAACAAACGCACACCAGTAAAGAAGGATCAGGACTCCACAGCACAGGTGGGAGGGGGGGCACTTCCATTTTTCTGAATCCATACAGTTCTATCTGATAATTTATATAAACTGTAGAAAAGAACCAAAAGGAAATTCTATTTATGGGTTTCATAAATCTACAACAAACATTTACTGCTTTGGGGTCCACATTTCTTTACTTTGCTATTTATAACTACATATGAGAAGTGCTGGGCTTCATGAAGGATCCTCTTCCAGTCCATAAGACTCATCTAAAGTGTGTGAGGAGGTTGAAGACTTCCTGTCCCGCAATTATTGTTTTGATACAAATGAGAAAAAAATCATATCACGCCAATATCGGATAACAGAAATTAATTGCAGCCAAAAAATATAAACAAAAAATAAAAGTAAAATCACAGAGTAAAAGAAAAAGAGGACAAATTTGATCTCTTTTACTTCCAGTGGAATAGAGAGGATAAATGAAGATGGGACATAGACTGTTTGCAGCTGAGTGAAAGAATGTGGGCAGAGCCGAGGCTGCAATATCCTCAAGGCTTTTATTTTGAAGCAGTCACTTATATGTCATGTTTGACCCCCACAGGCAGCTGTAGATCGTCCAGCAGAGGAATTTGCAAAAAGGAGCGTAGATCTTGCCAGTGAGTACCACTTCCACCTCCAGGTTGTGTCCCACAGGCATTGAAGGAGGACTAACCTGCCCCCTTTCTTGCAGATGCAGGGAACCGCCTAGCCGCCTCCGGACAGTTTGAGCTGGCCGTCAAATGTTTCACTGATGCCATTAGATACAACCCCATGGAGTTCAAGTGAGAACATGCACTCTTCTTGTTGGGTGAGCAGCTCTAGTGAGCGGTCATAAACATTTAGGTGTGGGGGGGCGGTCGTTTCAGGTTGTTTGGAAATCGCTCCCTGTGCTTCGAGCGGCTGCAGCAGTACGGAAACGCTCTTCGGGACGCGGAGCTGGCGCTCTCCCTGGAACCGAACTGGATCAAGGGGCTGTTCCGGAAAGGAAAAGCTCTCTGCGGCCTGAAGGTGCCCCCCCCACACACACACACAGTTTATGTTTTATTGTGGTTTCCACATATCTTTGGATTTTGTCTGAGTGTCACACAGGAAATGCACTAAGCATTCTAATAGCTGAAGAGGAGAAAGCTGAAAGGGCACGTCAAAGGCTAAAGTATTGTTCCAGAAGCTGCTGAAAATAAAGCTGAGCGCCCAAAAACCCACGCCAGAGCTGCAGCTGAAGCTGTGTGTCAAAGCCGTCTCGCTTTGAGGAGATCATTCTGTTTTCTGTATGCTCTCCTCATCAGAGGTACTACGAAGCCTCGCTGGTCTACAAGGAGGTTCTGAAGCTGGACAGTGCGAGTGCTGATGCTGTGCAGGAGCTGAAGAAGGCGCAGACCCTGCACCTCATGGTAGGAACCGATTCCTGCAGCTACACAGCCTCTCTTAAAAGTCCCCCTCCAATGAAAATCCTGTTTTTTGAGTTTTCAACATGTCTGTGTGGCATTTTTCTTACAAAAGAAAGAGGGGGGGTCTGAGACGGAGCTGCGAAGCTGAGGAGATTTTGTAGACGAAAGCATTAGGTCAACATGAAGAATGGCTTTGAAGACATTTAGGTTGTGGGATTTAGGTTAAAAACTTCAAAATCATAATAAAAACACTAATGAGAATGTTTTTTTAATTTTTTTTTTTTAATCTTTTTTTTATTGCAGTTTTACATATAAAACATAAAGTTAAGAAAGTGAACAAACAAACAGCACTGGATATCCAACAAAACCAGATCCTCGCAGTTAAAACACAGCACTTGGGTCAAAAAGAACATGAAAGGCATACAGATATCAAAATTGCTAGTCCAACCTGTAATATTTCACAATTATCATTAAGTTTTCAAACAATCCCACATTGTTTCCCATTTTTTGACAGCATCAACTGTTCCACTTAAGTAATATCTTAGTCTTTCTAAGGTTATTGTTTCGGAAATCAAAGTTTTCCACATTCGAACTGTAGGAGCTTCGTTACCAACCCACTTACACATTATAGCCTTCCTGGCCAGCATCAAAAGACATGGTATGACCTCTTTGTGGACTTTCAAGGGATCTGGTACGAGCCCTAGTAGGCAAAGCTCTGGACTGGGATGGAGTGTCTGTTTTATGACTCAACTAATTTCTCTGCAGATTGCTTCCCAAAACAAATGAATGATTTTACATTCCCATAAACAGTGAAATCTGGTTCCCAGTTCTGATTGACATTTAGGGCAGTTTGGTAAAGATCCTGGATTGTATTTACTATATATATAAGGAAGGGACATAAACATTGTGTAAAATGTTATATTGCATTTCTTTATATTTGTTACAAATAGATATCTTCGAAGGCAAAGTCAGAATTTCTTCCCATTCTTCAAGACTAATAGTTGATTTAATTACCCGGCTCCAGTACGATCTTAAAAACTTGAGCTTATCTTTATTCAGTGTTTGAAACTCTGAGTAAAATCTTGAAATAAATCGCCTGCGTTTTTGACAATCCAAAATAGTTTGTTCAAGCTGGTAACAGTCTTCTGAGAGCTCCAGATTTTTCGTTTGTGTCTTAATAAAATGTCTAAGTTGGAGATATTTGTAAAAATCTTTAGCTGGTATATTATACTGGGCTTGGATTACGTCAAATGTTTTAAATTTCCCTTTGTCCCACATATCGTACATTCTCTTTTTATTCCTGCATCTACCCAAGATTTCAGATTGGGGCCAGCGCCCTCTACTGTCAAGTCTGGATTTTCCACCAGTGTTTTTAAAAGGTTTAACTTCTGATTTTGTCCAAACACTTTTCTTAGATTGGCCCATGATTTAACAAAGTTAGTAATTAAGAAATTATCCTTAATTTTTTTTATTATTATTAAAAATAACTGTCATAAGGGGACTTTAAAGTCACCCTCCATTCATCTTCTGGTCTATTGCAAAAGTGTTCCCAGCGCTCTTTTTATTATTACTTTTTAGCCAAAATCCAAAACCTGTGTCACTTTCTAAGACATAGTCTCAAAATGAAATTGTAAGCCTCATTTTCCTTGTAAATGTCATCAGAAAATTCCACAAAAACATGCAGCCTACGGTATAAATATCTATTTTCATCTACTTTTGAATTTACCTCTGTATTTTTAATCTGAAAGACCACCTGCTTTTTTTATCTGGCATAACTCTAACCAGCACAACCTCACCTATGTGACGCCAACTTTATTTTGTAATTTTGTCATGTTGTATTCACACACAAGACATAGTATCTTACAATAACCGAAAGCAGGAAAAAAAAAGTCTTTAATTTTGCTGTTGAAACCCTAAAAAACCTTTGACAAACTGTTATTATGACATTGAAGGAAAGTTTTAACAAATGTTGAAAACTAACTGACACGTTTTTGTATTAAAAAATACAAGAACAAAATTCCAGGTGAAATTCACAGATTTTTTCGTGCCGCATTTATAAACCGTTTATGTTCAGTTGAACACACTGGCTCCTCCCCTGTATTCCAGGACTTAAGTGGTGCGCTGCTGTGTTGAAAAATCCTGTTGCTTCCCATTCTGAGTAAATAAGGGGAGGATCACTGACTGGGATAGCTCCGCCCCTCACAGCAGATCCTTCACTCTGTGCGTTGATGCTGTCGCGTTTTCAGTGCTGTGCTGGTTTTTGTCTATGAAAAGTTCTCCCTCTCTTTGCCTCCTCGCCATCCGGGTCTCGTCACATGGCGCTCTGAAGCCGGCTCGTGTTGCTCTTCCTCCAACTGAAAAGTCAGCTGGAGTCCCTGATTGCCGATCATCCTTTACCTGATTTCTTTAAATAAAAATCGCTTCAAGCTACAAATAATCACCCCATTCTTTCTTTCTGTCAATAAAATCTCAATCACAGGGTATTAGAACAAATTGAATTTTTCTTTTTGATGTAGTTTTACTTCACTGATCTCCTATCCGTGCATCAGGACTTAACGGGTCAATGCCAAACGTCTTTTCTGCGTTTTAGGAGATGGGATTCTCCTGGGCGCAGAGCTCTGAGGCCCTGAAGGCTCACGGCTCACTGGAGGAGGCCGTGGAGGCTCTGTTTGCTGCAGACAGCGGTCCGGGTTCTGCAGGTAACCATGGCAATGAGCTGATGGTCTCTTTGGGGTCTACTTTGGTTCACTTTTTCCCCCCTCATCAGCGCCATCAGCCGGGTGCAGAGCAGAGAGCGCTGCGCAGCAGGAGGAAGATGACGATGAGGGGGAGTGGGTCGTCCTGCAGCGACGCTCCTCTCGGTCTCCGCAGAACCGCAAGTCCGATGCTCAGGACCAAACCAGACCCAAATCCAAGTCCCCGTCCCCGCCCAGCAGAAGTCTCACCAAAGAGTACGTCTTTTTCTTCAGGCTTATTTTTTATAAACTGTCAACAGTTTCTCTTTAATTTTTGTTTTTTCTTCTTTTCACAGGAGCCTTTCCTCTGTGTGGGTGGGAACGTTGGCCCCCTCCATGACCTATGTGAAACTCCACGAACTCTTCAGCAGGTAAAAAACCCCACCTTCTTTAAGAGGGCAGTGATCATCAGTATGGGTGCCAAAACATCGATAGATGAATGGATAGATAGATATCTTTATTTGTCATTGTCTCAGGTATAATGAAATTAAAAAAGTGTTTTCCGGTCAGTGAGACACTCATAGTTTAAATCAACCCATGGTAAAAAAAACTTACTGCTAAAATAATAAATAAAACATAAAGTGCTAGTAAGTAAAACTTGGAAATTTAAACAATTAAATAAATAGAAAAACAGGATACTTAGGTTTTAAAATTATGATACATCGCGATATTTAGTCCTGCGATTGATTCTCCATGTGTCCTCACCAAGTATCGATCTTTTATTTTTGTTTGAAGAGGCTGTAAAACGTGTTAACGATGTTCTCCACAGTTTTCTGTTCTCAAAATTCTTTAAAATTTTACACTCTTTTCTTACATATTGGTGCAGAGCCTGTATAAAAAAGTTGTTTTTTTTCAACGACAGCTGATGCAGGTTGATCACATCCTCACTTCCCTGCTGTCCAGTGCAGCATGTCAGTGCAGGGCTGCATTTGTCTGCTTCAGAAAAGGTGGAGTTGTGTTAAATGCATCAACTGTTGAAAAGTTACCATACCCAAAAGAATGTAAACACTTGAGCTAAAGCTCTGGCGTTAAAGCCAATTCGTCTTTTTAGAACTTATGTGAGTGAGTGGAACTCGCAGTTTTTTTTTGAAAGAAAAAAAAGCTCTCGCTACTTTTACTTTGAAAACAGGAAGCTTCCCTCAACATTTCATTTTGAAGATTTGTTTACTTCCGGGGACTGTAGCGCTGCTCATTCGGCTTAGTTTTAGTTTAAACATAAAATTCAACATTATTCTGAATTCCAGTGTAATAAAACACGTTTCTTACTACACTGCTATGTTTATAAAGATCGCAAATCTGCGATCTTGGACGTTGTAAATATTCACACTCAAATTTTCGGAATTGCAATCTGAGCACCCGGATACTCGCTACAGCCCTAACAACATCTGATTCTGATCGAATCTGAATCTGTGAGCAGATAGGAAACTTCCCTAGATAGGAGCATATGTAGTTTAGCTTTAAAACATCTACATGATTGATTTAAGTTCATTGTAGATTTGATGAACTAAAGCGATTATGATGGTTGTTGTCATGTTTATTTCTGTCAGAGCTGGAACCGTCTACAGTATCAAGATGTTACTGGAGCAGCAGTGTGCCTTAATTTACTACACCAAGAGAGAGGACTGTGAACGAGCCATCCACTGCCTTCACGTACGTACCTGCTGACCTTCCAGAGGGAGGGGGCACAGGGGGTCCATCAAAAAAAATAACTGTTTTTGTTCAGGGCATGGTGGTGGACGGGGCTCCTCTGACCGTACGGCATCCCTTTAACGGTGGCAAACCCGGATCTGCTGACATACGTTTAAGGTAAGCTAACCCTCAGTGAACCCACCCCCCACCCCTAAAAACAAGACAAACCATTGCTGTTTTTCTGCAGTCTCCAGAAGAAGGAGTGCTTCTTCTGGAGGACAACAGGCTGCACGAGGCCAGACTGCACCTTCAAACACCTCCCTGAGCACAAGAACATTGACAAAGACAAGTTCACCAGCCGGCTGGGACAGGTGGGCCACACGGGGGGCCACCAATGAGGACTCGCATGCACAACTCCCTCCTGTTTGCTATACAGCACCAGAAGACTACTTAGTAGACGTGCATGGCCATCGCAGCTGCATGAACATATGAGCTGCACTTATGTTCTTACGCTGTTATTACAGTCATGTTACTGTGCCTTAATGCTGAGCATGTGCCTCGGGGGTTTGTTTAAATTGTATACTTTACTCTCAGATTTTAGCTTGAAATGGTTAAAAAAAAAGCTGAGTTTGCAGTCACCACCAGGTGGCGTTGTTTAATTATTTTTCTGTTAGGAATCTTTTTCTTATTTTACGGCTGGGCTTTTCAGGAGTTTTTTAGTTGGCCTAAAAAAGCATGTGGGATGATTTTATGTTAAAATAAAATCAAGAATAGATCGAGCTGTTTCAGTAGTTGAAGTTTGCAAACGCCCTCTGCAGGTGATTGGCTGTAGCCTCTGCTGCCTGTTTATGCCCACGTTGTTGAAAGTAAATGTAAAAAAAAAAAAAACTGAAACTAAACTCCCTGGTCAGAAATGGTTGCTTCAGGACAACAACAATAAAGCAAATACTGAAAAACTGCTGACCTCCTCTTGAGCTTGAAAAAAATCTTCCCCATTTTATGAATCATGTTTAATATATAAAAAAAATAACACGCTGCTCTAAAGAATAAAGGGAACACTGCAAAAACACATTCTTGAACAAATGAGATATCCTTATTGTTCTTTACATAGTTGTTGTGTATAATGATCACACAAAAAATTATGAATGAAAATTATGATTGGTAGTTTTGAGAAAAATACACTACAGACTGATTCAACTTGGATGTAATGTCTTTGAAACAAGACAAAATGAGGTTCAGTAGTGGGCGTGGCCTCCACGTGCCTGTATGACCTCCCTGCAACACCTGGGTATGCATCTGAGGTGGCGAAGGATCTCCTGGGTGTTCTCCTCTCACACCTGGACTAAAGAATCTTCCAACTCCTGGACAGTCTGTGGTGCAACCTGCAGTTGGTGGATGGGCCGAGATATGATACCCCTGATGCTCAATTGGATCCGGGTCTGGGATGGAGCGGGCCAGTCCATTTCATCAGCACAATATTTTAGGAATATCTTATAGCTTTATTAAGCAATAAAAAAAAATCATAAAAGTCAAACTGTTTTGTGACTCCTTCAAAGTCAGTTGAAGGGCGGTGTGTCAGGATCTTGACTACAATACCCATAATACTTCAACAGTCTATCCAGCTTTATAGTTCACCAAAACTGAAACATTTTGACAGACGTTTGAGTTCTGTTTACCGCAGAGAATCAATCTGAAGTCAGTACACACAACCAGAATTCATGCACCATTCAATTTTTGAATAAAAAAAATCAACTATTACATTTTCAAGAAGACATTTTCTAAACAGAGCTTTCTCTGTGATCAGGTGCTCTAATCTTTCAAAATAATTCAGGTTAAATAGCGTGATTTTCACATGATAGCTCAACTCATTCCATCATCATGTCATCACCTCATTTCACAAATTTTCGAGTGATTTTGTTCCAATGGTCTTGCAACCAATGAGAGCCGAGCAATTGAAAATCTCTGTGAAGAATAAACCTGGTCTAAGAGGAGTTTGTGGTAAACTGATGATCCTCCACATCGTCAAGTGTCCTGGCACGAGGCCTTTAATACTACTATAGTAAACAAACAAACAGAATTAAAGACCCTGTGATCACAACGTTACCCATGGGACAGCTGTAGCTCCGCCCACACTGATTTTTTCATGTGTTCAAGTCCTCCATGAGTGATCGAGGCCTCTTTCATTCATGTTACCTTGACCCTGGAAAGACCTGTCTTTACCCCCCCCCACCCCCACCCCCAGGAGCAAGGTGGCCGTTAATTTACTGGTTAGATCCGAGACTGTGATTTACAACAGGAGACACGAGTAATAAAACTGAGCCTGCAGGTTTTAACAAACTGAAGTCTAAGAGCTGCTTCCTTCGGTGCAGATAACGCGGGGGGGGGGGGGGGGTTGTCAGCTCCATAAGGAGCTATTAGTCGGATCATAATGCAATGCTGTTTTATTGTTTATTTTAGTTCATCCTCCTCTTAAGCACCTTCTTTCTGTGTTTGAATGCTCTGTAATGACCGAGCAGGCTCCTTATCTCTCTTCTGGTTTTGAAGCAGGAACCCCGATGTCTGCCAGGATTTAAGACTTCTTCCTGCTCGCCTCACAATGCTGCAGTGACCCCCCCCCCTCCCTGAGAAGGCGTTGTGACAGAGCAATTCATTACCTGAGAAATAGGAGCTTTCTTCCCTTTTCAGTCTCGTTAATCTCGGCTGCCTCTTGACATGATTACAGTTAATCATCTTTTAAACGACCCCTACCAACGTCAGTGCAGAGAACCCGGCCCTCCCCCTCCACGCACTGTTACCGTCACACTTCTTATTACTGACGTGCATGATGGTTTTCGGGTGTTTTTACCTGTTTTTACCTTTTACCCGTTTGAGAGACGACATCATCAAAGAGGCGCTCATCCAGCAAAAGGAAACAGAAAACCCTGCAGGAATGTCCACACAAACAAAGAAGAAACCCCACAAAGGCTCTGATACGCTCACCAGATCCCTCAGAGAGCAGGGAAGTGAAAACCTGTTCTTGAAAGGGTTTTATTTCCATCAATTTGAGTCGTAATTTTGACAACCAGCTGAACTTTACAGAAGACCAGATGGATGTTGGCGACTTCTGGCCAAATTCTAGCAGCGCTGGCATCAGACAAAGTAGAGGTCAACCTCAAGTGGTCCAAACTCATCGTGAAATGCACGCTCCAGTTACCTGAAAGTGTAAAGCTTCAAAGAGGGATGTAAATGGCAAACAAGAATAGCCAATTAGGGAAAAAAAAAGTACAAGCCACAATCATCATGTTGGCAGTCTTTATTTCATTCAGACTAGACACATTTAGCTCGCTTAATTGAATTGAACTTTATTAATATCCCAGGGGGATAAATTTATCTGTTATGGCACCCATATATCTAAAACATTTACAAACACACATATTCTTATGAACATAAATATACATCTGAGTAATACACACATAAAATGAAACAAAGGGTATTTCTCCTGATAATCTGGAACAAATTTTCAGTCAATTCGGTCAATTCTGTAGTAGTTGAAGGTTTGATATCCTTTTACAATAATCTCATCTGCTGGAAATAAAAGGACGCATCAGCGTAAGAGAGAGAAATGGGCGGGCTCTGGCAATATTTTTAAGATGATAAAATCCTGTTGTTTTTAATTTGTGGAATAAAATTCAACTCCAAGTTGAAAATAACACCCAGGTTTCTCACACAGTTAGAAGTTTTATAATTTTTAGTTTAGGTAAAACAAAAAAAGAACCGATTATTAAAACCTCTGTTTTGTCCTGGTTGAGCTGTAAGAAGTTCTCTGCCATCTATGACTTCATGTTCAGACTCTTGTTAACTTTTTTATTCTAATCCACCGTCGTCTTTTGCTCTCTCGGCATGCTGAAATCCTTTTTTCCCTCAAGTGGGCTGTTATCATACATAGAATAACTACCCCAATGTGGTTTAAACTAGCTGTAGCAGGAGGAAATGGCTGCTCCTGCTATTCAGGTGATGGCAGTTGCTCAAAGGGTGCCGACTATAAAGGCAGAGACACTGCACTCTGAAGAGGGGACTGCTCTATGTGCCTCAGGTTTATTTATTTGGGAACCTGAAATCCTCGTGCACGGAGCTGCAGCACAAGGATTTCAGGTCCTCCTTTAACGTTTATACCTGAGAAACAGCAATGATGTTTCTGTTTAGATTATGTAGCAGACTTGACTACCTGGGAAGGGTATAAAAACACATGAAACCCAGATCCACCTCGTTGAACCCACAATCCTTTCCCTGTCGGTCCGGACAGACTTCATCTGAGAGCTCAAATGGCCCTGCTGTTATTCTGAATGGAGGGGGGGTATGAGGCTGAGAAAATGGTCCCTTCAGTAGGAAATACAGGAATCTGGAGGGGGGGTTCAGTCCAAATAAAAGGGGAGGGGTGAGGAAAAGAAACCTTATTCTTTCATCTCTTCCGTCTAGTTTTTTGCTGATCCTGAAGCCGCTTTATGTTGGATAGTGGACCCATTGGTCCCTCCCTGGTTCTAGAAGGGCCGCTCTAGAACTACAGTTTCACGTGGACACATGGGCATAGAGGAGAAGAAATAAATGGGGGGGCTCTTCTGTTTTTGATGTGGGTGAAGCCTGCCAGCCGTCCCTCCTGGCCCTCTCGCTCCAGACTGCCTCACTTTGATCTGTCCATCAACTTGGAGACTAATAAACCGACCCCTCACCCCCATCCCAGAGCGGTGGGGGCGGATAGTGGTAGTGGTGTTTGTGGGTGTTATCAACTGGTTAATCTGGGCCAATCAGGAAAGAGTGTCAGAAAGAGTTTTATTGGAAGGATCATGAGCCTGACGCACCCCCCACCCCCAGCAGTAACGATAACCTGGTGACCTTTCACCGCTCGGGTACATTCCCTTTACTCTGGAGACAACCCCCCCCCCCGACTCCCACACCCTTTTTGCCTGGATTTGGCCTCAGGTCTCGGCTGTTGTAGGTTTGTTTATGTGTGTGTGTGGGGGGGGGGGGGGGTTATTTACGTAATTTCATACATTATTCAGAGCTCTCTGATTTATTTGCTGCCCCCCCTCCAGCTCCCACTCACAGGGGGCTGAGGGGATAACTGTCCCAACTGAGCCCCTCCTCCTAAACCCACTCTGTTTCAAGGGGAAGAAACCTGAACCAAGAATCAGGATGGTAAAAATGATTTTGTGCTCAGGACAGTTTCTCAGATAAAAACTTAACACCCCCTGAAAAAAAAAAACAAAAAAAACAAATAAAACGGGGGAACCATGTGAGCTCACAAAAACTGGACTCATTCCTGCCAGGAAATGAGTTCACAGTATTCGTACTGTGGGGGGGGGGAAGCTGTAGACAGTTGAGGGGGGTTCATTAAGGATTTAATTTCCATAGATAATGAGGGATATTTAGATGAGAGTGTCGTCATGGTAACCTAATCCCAGCGCACAAAAGAATTAGAGGTACAAACGTTTGCTGAAGGTGTTTAAAAAAAAAAGAGACATGTAGAATATCAGCCTTTGTTAGAGACATGAAACAAAAGCGGAAGAAAATAACTTCACTTCTAACCCCCCCCATTCTTCAATCAAACCTGACTTCACAGAGGATGATTCTCCTCCTCCTGAACACTTAAGGCCTCCAGTGTCTCTCAGATATGTGCTAAAAACCTGTCAGACCATCCAGCATTGGTGGCATTTATTAAAGCCCCCCCCCCACTTCCCTTTCCACATGTCTGTCTGTGTTTGTCTCCTGCAGATGTTCGTGCTGCAGATCTGAGGTTGTTGGCTTAGCTAAAAAATAAAAAAAAGTATCCCTTCACGTTTTGAATGACTAGAAAATGAAGCAATTACATCTCAAAAATGCAATTCAGTGTTCCCTCGCTACATCGCGGTTCATCTTTAACAGCTTCATAGTTTGGTGGATTTTTTTTTTTTTTTTTGTGCTACTTTGCACGTATTTTTGCTTGCTTTGTTTTACACCGCATTGTGTTCTCCGGCCTGATTGGCTGTTGAACTTGTCAGTTAATCTTGCCCGTGTTGTGGGTCTTGTACAAAATACGTTCAGTTTGATAAATCTACATAAATATTTGATTACAATCAGATCTTTATTTTAAATCTATAGTAGTGGACCTATTTTTCTACAAAGGTTTGAACTTTAATTTAAAAAAAAAGAGAAAAGTGAAAAAGTGTGCATGTCTGTCTGAGAAAAGTGTATAAAATATGTAGTGAGGAGAATTACTGCCTTCAAACATCCTCCATCCTACTTTGCAGATTTCACGTTTCTCAGATTATTTTCAGAACGTAACTCCTTCGATAATCGAGGGAACACTATGATTTGAAATCTGGCTGTAAAGAGTTTATCTTTTGAATAAAATCAGACTTTCTACCCAACATTCAACAGGAAATTGATCATAGACGGAAACCAGCCTCTAGCGGTGATTTTAGGAACTGCAATCTTTGGTATTTAGGATTTTGTTGCCAAATATTTTTGATATAAATTTTGGGAAGCAGAAACGTTAGAAAATGAGTGTCAGCTGAACCGAAAGCCCACATGCAGCTGGCATGACTGGAGCACCACAGGAGGTGGAGCAGAACATAAAACCAGCGGACCCTCATGTAGCCGAGCCATTATGTGAAAACAGATAGGACTCCATATGGACTGAAGCATGCCTGTTACTCGGATTCTCCGTGTGGACGGGAGTTCAGCGCTGATTGAATAAAAGCGTTAGATTAAAGCACTTCTCTGGACTTGCAGATCTCATCCATGTTTGTTCAAAACGACTGACAGGATTATCGTGGAGTTTATTCAGCAGTAGGTTCTTCACTTCTGCTCAGTGAGGTGTGAGAAGGAGGTTCAACGCCCCCTCGGTGATCCAGAGGAAGATGAACCGGGACAAATCCAGCTGTTTGATTTCTCTAATGACTGTGGAATCCATCTGAAACAGCACAGGCTTGATAACAGACTCCAGTCGTAATCAGATCAGCTTGACTTTGAAGAAATGGACGTCTTTCAGGGTGGCCCATCTGGCCTGAACGCAGCAGCAGCAGCTCCTGGCTTCAGGGACCATCTGCAGTGTCCCCTGGCATTATCCAGCGCACCTCCATCAGGAGCGTCTTGTTCTGTGTCCAGACATGTTTAGCTAGTTTGCTGCAGGACAGGGCTTTGACAAACACATTGAAGTGAGATGTGTCATTTTTCCTTATAGGGTGCTAGTGAGATGACTGACTCTTTTATTTGTTCCTTTCATGAAAAGTACCACAACACATGAACATATTCAACAGACGAAAAAGGAAATTCTCATTTTATTTCTGCCCTGATTTCAAATCTTATGGTGCATTCACAGGTGGGTTAAATTCATGTCTGCCGCCTCTTTTGACAATTTACTGCTTATGATCTTGATGCGGCGGCGGCAGAACAACCGCCAAAGTTGTTCTGGAATTCATTTGTTGCTTGAAACGTGGATGATGTTGAGCGAGTAACTTAGGTTTATATGTATTGGAGAGTTTTACAGAGGCGTAACAAGGAAATATTCAACAAATATAACAACACCCAGAACCCTCAGACTCTCGGGGTGCAGTGTGTTTCACTCGTGCACATGAGGACCGTTATGTAAGTTACTTCTGCCTGTAGCCCATTTTGAACTTTAACCCTCGTGTTCTCTAAAGATGCATTCACACCGAACGCAATTCCCACCGCAGATGCGGCCACCTCCAATGTTAAGTCAATGGTACAGGTGTGCTCTAAAGGCAAATTGAGCAATTTGAGCAACTGTAATGCAATGTAAAATGTAAATACCTGAAGTTTGACAGGTCGCGGCGTCACATCAGCCGATCAGGAGTTCAGTTTTGGGCATGTGACTTTTTCTCGATTAGCTGGTAGAATACTTCTCCAAAGGAAGCGTTTTTGTCCAGAATTTTCATCTTTTTCCTTTACCCGTTTGAGCCGCAGGTTTTCAGAGCTCATTCAGTTACTTTGGGGCGAAGGCGGGATAAACTCTGGACTGATTGGCTGCTTTCACTCCCACGGTGGAGCTCACTCGCTCAATATGCCATCAGAGAGAGAGAGAGAGAGATGCTGAGGTGGCTGCAAGCTCAGGTCTCAAGACATTAAGTTTGAAACAGTGAGCCTTCAAGCTCAGCCACAGAGACACAGAAACACTGCTGAAGCGGCTGTCATACAGACACAGCCCCCTGTACGAGAAGATTTTCATAATAATCATCATATAAACCCAAACATAGTCGCTAACTGATGTTTTTGTAGAACTCTTCACAATAGATAGTATTTTCTCAACATGTGTCTTCCATTCATTTTGAGTAAGATGTTCATAGACAGAGCTGATAGCTCCTCCTACATCAGAATCGGCGTGAAAGCATCTTTTATAGGGTCCAGATGACCCCACCCTATCATTGATGTGTGCTCCCTCCCATGACGAAGGTGGACAGGATTTCCTGTCTGCCACGGACACCAATGAAGACAAAAAATCCTTGGGGAAAAAAAAGTTCAGTTCACTGTCTTTTGGGGTCCAGATGACCCCACTTTTAATGTAAACATGCCTAGAATAGCACAAGGGTTAACCCGAGAGGAGGAAAATAAAAATGGTGGATCTTCTATAATACCTTATTGAGTATAAGAAAGCATAATCCCATGAAGTTGGAGCGTTCCTGCGAATTACAACGGCACTCGCAGACCCAGGGACCCACAGCCTGGGCAGTGGCAATTGCAATTAGCTCTGCCAGAGCCTGGGGCGCGGCAATCGTTAACTAGCTTAGCTGTCCACCGGGCGGCTGACCAGCTCAATGAGCTCTGTGACTGGCTGGCAAATGTGTATTCTGGTGTAACAGTAACTGGAGCAGTCTCTGGCAACCCTATGGCTCCAGCCATACTGAATCTCTTTTTATACCATTAGATCTAGTCCAGGGATTTCCACAATCAGCCCTCGAGGACCGGCTTTAGATACCCCTGGTCTAGTCACTGAAAACCGTTGGTTGATTTGCCACATCAACCTTGCCGCGCTGCGTCAGATGGCATCTTTATATTGTCTCAACATTTAAACTTGACACCCCCGCCTCGTCTGTTGTGAATACACCATAAGTGAGAGAAAGACTCAGTCTGTGGATGCCATTTAACGCCTATCACCTCACACAACAACGACTGTAGTGGAGTGTAAACATTAGAGCTTAAGCTCCAGCGTTAAAGGGTTAAAGACTAACTATCTCTCAAGACCTCCATTACGTCTTTCTGAAGTCGTGTTACCTTTAACCTCATTTTTGACCTGAGATCATGCAGGTGCATGTTCAGAACCCCCAAAATCCCTTCCAGAGTTGCTGGAGCCAAACCAGCAACTATGAGGTGAAGGTGAGGTTCACTCTGAAGAGGTTGTCGGTCTGTTGCAGGAGCTCACACACAAACATGCACACCAAGATCCCCATTAACCTCTGAAGCATGTTTTTGGACTGTGAGGAAGTTTGAGGACAAAACCCACTCAAGCTCAAGGAGAACACACAACTTCTCACTAAATGAACCCAGCAGGGATTTGAACCAGCGTCTTCCCGCTGTGAGGCTAAAGGTGAACAACCTGTGCCACCACACCACAAGCTCAATTCCATATTACTGCATTTATTTTAGACTTGGGTGGCTATCGAGGGCTACTGTTAGCTTTACCCTGAACTATAAACTTTCTCCTCAAACCCACGCTCTTTCAGTCCAGAGAGCTTCTGTCGGGACAAAACACTTCAAGCGCTGCGATTTCTTGCCCGACTGCACACTGGAAGAACCTGACATGGTGTGTGGGACAAAGCGGCTCTCAAAGCACCGTGGTAAATTATCAAGGCCCAAGGAATTCTCCCTGCATCATTAAAAAGGGATTGGTGTGTTTCACCGCGTTCATGGGAAGTGCCGTTAGTCAACCCAACAAGGGCGCCCCAGCTGTGGCCCCCCAGAGATGAAGAGCATGGCAGGAGTTCACTGAATCAGCCTCTAATCCTCTTGGGCCCATTGTGCCCGAGCACTTTGAGCCCCCCGAATACTTCCAGCGCTAATCTCAGCAGAGTTAAACAAGTTTCTGATCTGGGGGCCAATGAGCCCCCCACCACCACCCCTTTTCTCTGCTCTTTTTTTACGAAGAGGTTTAGCTCCTAAATTGCCCTCAGCTGAACTTTTAGCTCAAACCAACCGTACAAACAGTCACTAAAGCAACTTATTCCAGTGCTTTTGAGCAAAGATGTTTGTTTTTCTTCAATTCCAGTAAGTTTGGGAAAAATGTGAAAAAGCTGAACAAAAATAGCAACTCGTTTCATCAAGCTTTGGTGGTTTGTGTGTTCGGATCTGGTTCAGTATTTTGTCTATTTATTGACATAACTGATATCTGCACTTGTGTTAATAAAGTTTATTTTTTATCAAAGATAATAATAGTTTAGACAAAATCAGATTTACGACACTTTCATGAATGCCAGAGAGGATATTTGTTTTGGCTCATTTTCAGCTTCATCTCGTTCTTCATCCTCCTAATCCAACCCTCCTTCATCTTTAGCATCATGTTCGTTCACTGTTTCAGATTCATTTTTAGCTTTGAGTTCATGAAAATGTTCAGCTTCCTGATCATTTTCATGTTCAGTTTCAGGTTCTGGTTCATTTTCAGCTTCATGTTTATTATTGGCTTCAGGTTTATCCTCATCTTTAGATTTAAATTTAGATAAATATTCAGCTTCCTGTTCATTTTCATATTCAGCTTCAAATGTATCTTCAGCTTCATATTCCTGTTCATCTCAAGCATTATGTCGGTTCTATGTTTCAGGTTTATTTTTATCTTTGAATTTATCTAAATGTTCAGCTTCCTGTTCATGTTCATATTCCGCTTTGTTCCTAGTTTATCCTCGTCTTTAGCTTCATGTTCAGATGAATAATTGATTCTGATTGGCTGCAGGATATAGATTAAAAAGTGATAAACCACGATGATATACCCAGGGGCGGACTTACCATAAGGTAAAGGTGGGCAATCACCTGTGGCTCCCAACACTCAGCTATTATTATTATTATTATTATCATTATTATTATTAGTATTATTTAACTCTGTGATGAAAAAAAAACCCCAAAGTGCTGAAATGGCATATGAAATGGCATATGAAATGGCGATCATGTGAAAGTGTTTCATCTCCCTCCGTCTCTACAGTACTCAGTAAGGTCGACAGACTGTCAGGTATTGTCTGTGCAAGAGTTCTATTATATAAGGATTTCAGCTTTTAAATGCTAATTTGGATTCTTAAAATTGATGGTATCTTAAAGTGGACCAATGAGGGATTGTTTCATGTTTTGTCCTCAAAACAATTGTATCTGTGAGTCATTTAGATTATACTCTAATTTCTTTTTTTTTTTTTTTTTACCAAATTAATAAACTTATTATTTTATATACATGTTTGGCTTCTTTTTTATGGAGAGAATAAAGTCTCATTCAACTTTTGAGTGCGTAATTCTTGATTTATAACTCATACAATACATTTTGTGCGTAACTGTGCGCGCTTGCAATTCTGTATTCCCATGAACAAAAAGAACAAACTTAACAGCGTGATGTAGGACTGATCGACTCACTGCTATATCTGGGTGTGGAGAAGAAGCTTGCGGCGCCCGCTGTCCCTGTGACTGGGATAGTCACGCAGCTACAACAGAGCGATGAGAATAGAGAAACTATCGTGTTGAGTGTTTTAAAAACGCAAATCTAGACTTTTTTATATAAATTATCAGACATATCTGTTCAAGAAAGTGGGAAAAAGTTTGAGTTTTCAACACATCACTTAAAAATATTGTTAATAACAATAAAGGCACGCTCAAAAGATCACCTCGCTCAAAGCCGCAGCTTTGTTTGTTTACAAAGGAACTCACCACTTCCCCTTCTACGGCCGCATGTCAAAATGATTTATTCCGATAAAACGTATGTAAACATTTGCTATATTCAGATCAAGTTTTTTAGGACCCTTCCCTTTATGCAGTTCTATATCTGATCTTTGATCCAATCAAAGTCATTTTGCACATGGAACCGCAATTAATGAGAAGATCAGCAGAACCACGGGCGGGTTGGCTGCCATCTTGTGCTCCAATGTCACGTCGTACCAGGATTTGATTGGCTGGATATCGATTAAATCGAATAGTTATTCTAGTGAGTCGGAAAAAACAAGTTGTTTTTACATAAAATGTTTTACTTTCAAATTTCTGGGGCATCAAAAACCAAGAGTTTAAAAAAATTCAGAATGAAAATTCAAAGGTCTAAAGAACTGAAAAACTTCCAAACCAAATCGATTGATCAAGAATTATGCATGAGACTATATTCCCTCCATACTTATTTGTGTACTTCTTCTGCTTCATCCTTCTGTTCTTCAGTTTCATGTTTATGAACATCTTTAGCTTCATATTCATTCAGCTTCAGTTTCATCCTCAGTAACTTCAGAATAATCTTCAGTTTTCATTGTCATCTTCAGCTTTATGTTCACCTTCATGTTTATCCACCTTAGCTTCGTCTTCCTCTTCTTTTCCCGCCTCCTGTTCCATTTCTCCTCTTCGTCTTCAGTGGGAGTCCAGAGCAGAAACCCTCCAGCGCTCCGACTCTGCTGTCACTCTTCCACCTTGACCTTGTCACTATGATGTTGAGTGTGTGTTTTCTGCGCGTGTGGCCCCCCTCAGTGCAGGGGGGGGTTGGGATCGTTGCATTCAGCTGGACAAAGATCTCGACCCTCAGAAGGACCTCCCCCTGTCCACCATTGACCTTGGCTGGTTTTGGCGTCTCCATTGTTGCCGGCGACAGTGACACGTGTCTGGGGTTGCGTTGATTCCTGAGGGCGTGTGCAGATGGACGACCGTTAGGAAACATTCATTTATTCTTAGGGGAGGGGACAGAGGTCAAGGGTCAACCCCCCACCCCCCATAGCCATGGGTCCAGAGCTGATCCAGAATGAGCTGAAGCTTATTATGCAGCAGCCAGTTTATGCAGGCAAGACTAGAATAGGGGGGGATGTTTGGTGAAGGGGGGGGGATTATTTTTGTGAATTTGTTGCACAAAATACTAAAACAAAAGAAAATAATAAATACAAATACAAATAGTAAAAATAGTCATAAAGAAATAGTGTTAATTAAAAGTGTTAATTATTCAGTTAATTATCCAGCTGTTTTCTCAATGATTTAAGAAAACAGCTGAATTTCAAAAAACAATGTACTCGTACAACAAAAAAGAAAATGTGTCTATCATTTTGTGGTGTGGATTTAAGGAATGGGTTGAACGAAGGTTTAAAACAAAGCAAAAGTTTACGTATATTTAAAAAAACATACAAGCTGTCACTGCTGAATCTGACATGATCATTATGAACATGCACAAATGTCATTGTACATACGTTTTAACCAAAAGAAATTTAAAGTGTTTTGAGGAAAAAAAAAAAAAAAAAAACTGTAAATAGACAAGGTAACACAAAAATGTTGTAAAAGGGGCGGGACCACAAAATAATTTTCTTCTACCCACTCCTTTTCAAGCACATTGTTTGCTTTACTTGTATATTTTTATTTTTTCAATTCTTGTATTTGTATTTTTAGATTCTTATGCTTATTTTGTTTTTCTTGTACTTTTAAATTCTTATATTTATATTTATCAAATTCTTATTTTATCTTCATTTTGTGTTTGAAACCAAGAACAATAAAAAATAAACAAAAATAAAAAAAATTCAAACATTTATCGATTATCCATCCATCTTTGCATCCATCCAGATTTAAGCAAACCCGATGTTTCTTACTCACCCTGGAACTTTGCATTTTACAACATGACAACAGTCATGGATGACGACCGTTTCTCTTCTGAATCCTTCCAGGGAGCCATGCTCTTTTTTATTAACTCCCTTTAGCCCTCTCTTTTTTTTTTCTCTGTAAGCTGTGTGAGAACTGGCAAATTGACAAGGATTTTGGTAAAAAAAAAACATTTTTAGATGTATTTGTTCTATGGTAACAAATGAAAAGTATACCAAGGAAAAAATGTACATAGTTCAATCAAATGTAGTATTATTCATTTAGCTAAAAAATATATCAGATAAATTGGTTGGCTCCCATACATTTCACTCTTAACGAATCTGGCCCTCTTATGAAAAAGTTTGGAAACCCTTGATCTACAGAAGCCACTGAATCCTTTTTGGGGTCATCGGGTTGCTGGAGCCTGTCCCAGCCACTGCTGTGTAAAGATGGGGTACACTCTGAAAAGGTCACCAGATTGTTGCAACTGAAGAAAATTTAGATTCACTGATTAACCCGAGAAGCAGGTTGTTGGAGTGTGGGAGGAAGCCGGAGAGAAAACCCCCACATGCACGAGGGGAAGAAGCACATAGAAAGAACGAGGATGGATTTCAACCAGAGATAACCACTGCGCCACCAAGCATTCAACGTTTATCCATGGAACAGAGAAAAAATATTCTGCTAAAAAAAAAAAAAAGTTTATTTCTTCTCTTTCTTTCTGGGGCGTAATGAGATTTATTTTTCTTCTTTTTTTTCCTGTACTGTATTGGGGCCACGCCCCCAAACCGCCCATCATTAAAAACAAACCACGCCCACATCTATCACTCTGGGGAGTTTATCTGCCCACCCCTCGTGATGGAGGCTCTGCAAACAGGGCAGCAGAGAGGAGCAGTGCGTGCGCTCCCCGCTCACCCCATGCTGACAGACCCGCAGCCCTGACCACCCCGCGCGCATCATGGACCTGTGGGCGCGCGTGCAAGCTCCCTGTGATTACACCTTTGACTTCTGGAACGACTACCTGGGTCTGTCCTCTCTGGTGTCCAGGAACAGACTCCGCATCCCGGCCTGCGGCCCCAACTCCATCACGGAGTCCATCAAGGCGAGCCTGGGTCTGCAGGACGGGCCCCCCGACTGCTGCTGCGCGGCCCCCGCCATCTCCCACCTCCCGGAAGACCTGCACGCGGGGAGCAGAGACTCTGTCCTGTACGGGGGGAGCGCGGGGGGGCGGCAGGACCTCCTGTCCGCGGAGGGCCGGCGCGAGCATGCGCACAGGGACAAACCGGAGCCGCGCGTGTGCGTGTTCTGCAGGAACAACGGCGCGCCGGAGGAGGTGTACGGGACGCACATCCTGAAGACGGGGGAGGGCCGGGTGCTGTGCCCCATCCTGCGCGCGTACACGTGCCCCCTGTGCAGCGCCAACGGGGACAACGCGCACACCATCAAGTACTGCCCGCTGTCCCGGGACCAGAGACCGAGGGGGGGCAGAGTCAAGCGGCTGAAGATCTTCTGAGTGACCCCCCCCCCAAGCAGGTCACTGACAGAAAACCAAAGCCCGGAACGCCCCCCTCCTCTGCCTCTCTCTATAGGCTCCATAAACAGCCCCTCCCTGAGTGAAGCTCAGCTTCTTACCAAAGGACTTTAGTGCATGAAGGTAACTGTTGGTCTAATTTCTTCAAATGAATGTAAACAAACGAGGGGGGCGTGGGGGGGGTTAGTGATCTACTGTTCTTGTAAATATTTAGATGGTTTACTGCTGAGCGTTTCCATGACAACATAAAGGTTCTTATTACGGTCTATTTTTTACTGCAAAGTATTTTCACTGTAAAGGATTTGTGAAATAAAAGCTTTTTGTGATCACCTGCAGTGAGGATTTCTCTCCATCCTTATTATGGACATAAACGCCGCTGCGGGCGCCCTCTTGCGGTCAAAATGTCTCATTGCAGTTTCTCATTGTGATGCACTTCATCAGAAAAATCTTTTCTGAGCAGAAGAACCCACCCCGGCCGGGTGAAAACTCATAATTCCTGGTGAAGCCCCCCGTCCCATAAACATCCATTATGTTGCAAAAACACCCCCCACCCTCTGCAACATCTCTGGTTCATTCTGTTTCATTTACCGTGTGCTTTCACACCAAATTTACCAAACAAACACAAGAATTGAAATTCAAAATTGATTCATTTTTGTCTGTTTATCAGCAGGGTTTGCATACTTCTACATCAGTTTCATTGAGCCTAACTTCAGATTTTTGAACTTGGAGGGTTTTGTGTGCATGAAAATCCTTGATCTCAGTGTCACTCAGTGACAAAGTTTCCTGCTTCTGCTTCTATGAACATTCCGATGTGGTACGGCGTCACAGACTTGCAGTCCTGACATCCAACTGCAGCTGTGCTGTAAACTTTATTGTTGAGAATTTTTATTGTGAAAATCTCCTGCTTCCCGATGAGCAACTACAGAAAATCAAAGTTGTACAGTTAAAGTTTAAGCTAAAGTCATCCAGCCAGCAGATGCACATGGAGGACGTTGAACTCTACGCTGGACCTTTACTTCAGTGGTGAGTTCTCTTATGGGGTCCAGATGACCCCAACCCTGCGTTGATGTGTGATTCCTCCCATGAAAAAGAGGGACAGAATAGCACATGAGTTAAACCAAGATTCAATTTTATCAATTCAGTTTATTTAAAAGCGCCACCTCACTACTGAGATTGTCTAAACGAGCTACAAAAAAACCCCAAATAATACATCAAAGAGTTTATTAATTATGATGGTTATTATTAAGAATAAAGCCAGATCACCCTTAACCGTATTATAAACATCTATGAGTAACATATGAGTGACCAACAGCAGGAACATGAGCAGTTTTTTGCCAAAAATAAAAATCTAAACCTGAGCTTGTGCCATGCTGAGTCATGCTTGTTTGGGATTCTATTTTTCCAGACAGGCTGTATGTTACTAACCTCTCATTCTGTGTTACTGAGTCATGCATGTATGAGACACTAAATTGTCCCTTTTTTTTACAATGCTGAGTCATCTACATATGTGTTACAGAGTCAAGCTTGTTTGGGATGCTAAATCATGAACAAATGTATTACTGAATCATGCATATATGTGATTCTGAGTCATAATTATTTTGGATGCTGACTCATGAATGTTTGTGATGCTAAATTCCACTTGTTTGGGATGTTGAGTCATGTATGCTTGGGATACTAAACATGTTTTTTGGGATGTCATGAATATTTGTAATGCCAAATTATGCTCATTTTGAATGCTGAGTCATGCTTGTTTGGGATGCTAAATCACACTTGCCTGAGATGCAGAGTCATGAATATTTGTAATGCTAAGTCATGCATGTTGATGATGCTGAGTCATGCAAGTTTGGGATGCTAAATCCCACTTGTTTGGGATGCTGAGTCATGTATATTTGCAATGCTAAATAATCGCTGTA
Organism: Oryzias javanicus; assembly: GCA_003999625.1. Classification (NCBI taxonomy): domain Eukaryota; kingdom Metazoa; phylum Chordata; class Actinopteri; order Beloniformes; family Adrianichthyidae; genus Oryzias; species Oryzias javanicus. Next base: position 585,049 of record CM012458.1, on the reverse strand, counting down.
TTGAGATGCTATATCTCATTTGTTTAAAATGTTGTCTTGGATGCTGTTTTACTGAATCGTTCCTGTGATTCTGAGTCATGCATGTTTGGGATGCTGAGTCATGTCTGCTTGTGATGTATGCATGTTTATGGGTTTACCCCTCAGTCTGCAGGTGTACTACATAACATTCACAGAATACGAGATTCTTCTCAGAGTCATTTGATGGTCGGCGTGCTGCACTGCACTGACTTTGGCAGCAGAGACAGCCGGAGCATCCCACCCCCCCTCCCTGAATCAGCGCTGCAGAGGTTTGCTATTGGTCAGACAAATGCTGACAGCCTGAATGTCCCTGTGAAGGGGAGCAGCCTGCTCTATAAAAGCTGCAGATCTGCAGCACTGCTGAACTGGTGCAGTGCAAAAGCACTCGTCATCCTCACCGATGGTGTGCAGAACAAGGGGGACATAAAAAAAAAAAAAAAAACATCCTTTCTTGAAAAACATCCACCACTGAAAATTCATCATGAGCTTCGATTCCTTTTACTCCTCCCGACGGCCCTGGGATGGCTACAAGAGCTCATGGACATCAAAGACCTCCATATCTTCATCTCTGCTCTCCTCGTATCGAGCTCCCCCAGCTGGAAAGAAGATCTTGAGGTTGGTCTCCTCCCCCCTCCCAGATGCCTCCCAGAGGATAGACCTGGCCCAGGCCAGCTCTCTTAACACAGAGCTGCTGGGCTTGCGCTCCCAGGAGAGGGAGCAGCTGGTGGACCTGAATGACCGCTTCGCCTCCTACATCGAGAAGGTCAGGAACCTGGAGCTGCAGAACCGAGCCCTGCTGGTAGAACTGGAGGCGCTGAGGAGGCAGAAGAACGACCCGTCCCGTCTGCAGCTGCTTTACGAGGGGGAGGTGCGAAGTCTGAGAGCCATGATCGACTCCGAGAACGGTGAGAAAATGAGGATGGAGGAGGAGAGGGACTACCTGCTGAACGTGTATGAGCAGATGAAAGAGCGCCACGAGGAGGAGGTGCAGCGGCGGCTGGAGGCGGAGGAGGCCCTGCAGATGGCCAAAGAGGAGGCGGGCAGAGCTGCTGTCTCCACCTGTGACGCCGAGGCCACTCTGGCCTCCCTATGCAACGAGGTGGTTTTTCTGAAGAGGGTCTTTGCTGAGGAGCAGGCGGAGCTGGAGGCTCAGGTGCAGGTGGCCAGTATCAGCGTGGACGTGGAGGTGTCCAGGCCAGACCTCTCCTCCGCCCTGCGAGACATACGGGTGCAGTATAAGCGGCTGGCAAACAAGAACATGCAGGCCGCTGAAGAGTGGTACCACAGCAAATTTGCAAGCGTGGCAGAGATGGCCAGCAAGAACAACGAGGCGGTGCACGCCATCCGGGAGGAGACCATGGAGTACCGGAAACAGCTGCAGTCCCGCTCCTGTGAGATCCAGGCTCTCCGGAATGTCATCGACTCCTTGAACAAGCAGCTGGAGGATCTGGGGGACATGCAGGCCAAAGAAGTGGATAAGTACCAGGTGAGAGGTGGAAAGTGGGTTGTTTAAGGGTCAAGAGGTAAAAAGTATGAGGTGGAGATCTTTAAAGTTGAGAAGTGAAAGTTGTAAAAGTTCCAGACAAGAACAAAAGACGAGAAGTGAAAAGACGAGACAGGAGAACTGCAGGTGCAGACGAACCATCCGTTTGTATGGACTGTTGCTATACCCTCCTCACAGCTATCTTCACAGGTGGATCTGAGGGCAAACCTTTGCTAATGGATAGAACAAAATATCAAGGTCATACCGCACAATGAGCCTGTAGAGCATTCTTGTAGTAAACACTTATACAACATGCAAGGATAAGTAAGGAGGAAGCAGATGAGACGCAGGCATGTTGTACGGATTGGTTCAAAAACCCCGGACACTGCGCTCTCATTACGATGTGGCCACTTTTCTCTATGACCCAAACACCTCCAGCACCTGTACAGGTCTACCCCCAAAGGGGTTCACGAGACTAAGGCTGTACATGAGGTAATGGGATACAACAAACTGTATGAGCATAAAAACAATGGTGAAAGACAGGTAAACAAGACAAACCTTTCTGTTTTTCCACTACAAGACATGTCCTTTAGACACGTGTGTTCAGATGTGTGTCAACGCTATGGGGGTCCTAGAATGGCAGATGGGGCTATTTTTATCATTGTAGGTCAATATTCTGGAATTTCAGGTGAGTTCAGGTGTATTCGGTGGTATTCAGGTGGTTTCAAGTCCTTTAGGTCAGGGGTGGGCAAACTTTTTGATTTGTGGGCCAGAAAGGGTTCTAAAATTTGGCATAAGGGCCGGACAAGGAGCAGATGGAAGGAGTGATTATGTAATGAACCTCATAAACTAAAAAGATAATATGGAATTTAGATAAAAACATGCTTTAATTTGGATTAAAATTCACATATATTCATTTAAAAACAGAAAATTTGGGAGTTTTGATTTCTAAATTTTTATTTTTGTTCTCTTTTTGGTGATCCAATGAGTTGATGTTCTTCAGAGGAAAATGTGAACTCAAAGAAATCCGAAAAATCACCTTCTGACTCAGAGAAAAACACACACGAACGCCAGAGAAACAACACCATTCATGAGAAGAAACCAGAAATACATTGAAAATAAAACAATAACTAGGATTTTTGATTCAATATATTTTAATTTGGAGGGCCAGATTAAGTATCTTAGGGGGCCGCATGTGGCCCCCGGGCCGTAGTTTGCCCACCCTTGCTTTAGGTGAACTATAGCGCAATCAGATGTGTTTGTGTATTTCTCTGTTTAGGTGAATTCAAAAGTTTTCAGATGAGTTGCAGTGTGTTCAGATGCTCTCAGTTACAATCAGATGTGTTTAGATACATTCAGGTGTGCTCGTGTGTGTTAAGGCCCGGTTCCAGTGGCTTTCACTGCCATATCACTGCTAAAAATTTCATCCTTGTGGTACAGACGCTGTTAGCATTGGACTGACAGTGCAACGGCTGAGATGTGGCAGCGGAAAAGACGGACATACACGCGGTACACAATTTGGCTGCTGTTACACGCACAAAGAATTTTTGAACTGCAAAAAAATTTAGACCGCAGGTGACTGCATGTGGTACCAGCGGTACATACGTGCAATGGGCGTGGAACAGCAGTGCAACAGCAGCTTCAGTGTGAGATCGGCCCATGGAACGAATGCTAGCAAATGCACTTGGACGCTGAAATTCCGCATTCGTGCACGGCTGTACCGCGGCTGCAGCACGGCCGTTTCCACTGCCAGTCTGAGTTTATACCACTGCTTACAGCGTCTGTTTAGCGGCTGAGCGCGGAAGGACACGCTTACACGTGATTAAGCAGTGTTCTGGCAGTGGAGTGGGAGTGGAATGGACTCCAGCGTCTGTATCATTGCTTTTCTAAGAACATGCATAAAGTTAGTGTCTAAGCGCATGTGGCAGATTTTCCAATTTTTTTACCCGTAATATGGTCGTCAAATCCTGTCGGACCAGGCCTTTAAGGTCTTAAATATAGGAGCTTGGACGTGAGACCCTTTTGCTACCCTAGGGATGTTTACATTAAAAGTAGGGTCATCTGAACCCCACAAGACAGCGTACTGAACTTTTTTTTCAAGGATTTTGTTATCTTCATGGGTGCCAGTGGCAGACATAAAATCCTGTCCACCTTTGTCCACTTTTGTCACGGGAGGGATCGCACATCAATCTAAGGGTCGGGTCATCTGGAGCCCATTTTAAGAATCGTGTCTGGAGACTTAAGAATTCTCCTCAAAGACTCAGTACTGTAATTTGGGGATTTGTGAAAACTGTTCACTTGTTTGTCAGTGTTTGTCTCATTTTTGTAGCTTCATGATATTCCTGTCAAATGTCTTCTTTAATGCTTTTGCATACAGGATGCAGAAACATACTGCCTGTTTGAAAGAACTCTAACAATACGTGGCCATAAATTATTACATTTTTCCATAAGTTTCAAAATATGAGACTTAACTTGGGCTTACTGACAGATGGGTTCATGTGGTTTCAGGACTGTTATGATCTCTTGAGATGTACTCCGATCTATTTGTTGTATTCAAGTGCTCAAAAATGCTATAAAAAACATAAAACAAATAAAACCAGGATAAAAGTCAATAAAAACCAAACGCATGCAATAAAATAATCTAAAAATGGGTTTGAAAGGGTCCCCTTGGACAATTTAAAATGAGGGGAGACAGAGAGGGTACTTAGCTCAAAGAGGGGTGGGTGGCAACCACACCCCTCTGCTGATGTCCTCCTGCGCTCCCCTCTCCGCCTCGCTGCCGCTGCCCCGGTGAAGGCTCTTGTTGCTGCCTCCCGCTGCCGGCACCCAAATCTCCAATGTGGGCCCGTATGTTCCACGGGGGCTCCACAGACCACTGGCGCTTCACGACACCGCTTTCTGTGGCAAGCCCCCCCGTTGTCAGGGGCAGCTCCTCTCTTCAATGTCTGGCCATCTTCTGTGCCTGGTCTCTTCCTTTGGCTCTACTGCTCCTCCTTTTAAAATGTTCAAAATGGAGTCACCTGGTCCCGCACCTGTGGCTCATTAGTTCATTTGGTGGGGCATTCACTGCCCCTCAGAGTCACAGGATTTAGGAGTAGAGCCAAGGAGAATAAAATCACAAATAAAAAACATTTAAAAAAAAAGTTAAAATCTACCCTGTGACAGGTGCATATAGTTGAGTTTGCATACAGGTGCATTTAGGTGCATATAGGTGAGTGTAGGTGCATACAGATGAATTTAAGTGCACATAAGTGAGTTTAGGTATATTTAGGAGTGTTCTTATGCACACATGAGTTTTTAGGTGTGTTTTTTCCAAGCCTGCAAGGCTAAGTGGGAATCCATATGTTTTAAATGTGGGCAGAAAATGTTGGCCCCCGAATAGGTTTGTATGCAGTTTCCATGGTCGCTGCCCCAGCTGCCAGTCCCCGGGCAGCTGAGCTTGCTACGCTGTCCAAGGGGCAGATGGCTCGCTACGCCAGCTAGCCCACCGCAAAGTCCCCACTTAAGCAAATGTGGGCAAACACAGACAAGGCTACCACAGAAACTGTGGACAAAGCCAGAGGTTCTTAACCTTTTTGACACCGGGGCCCAATTTTCCCGGTACAAAGTGATTCGAGGCCCATTCAAATATAAACATGTTAATGTGAATTGATCCACATCTTGTTTAATTTGTATTTGATAATTAAATCGAGTTTTTATGGTTTATTAAAGTAAAATCTTGTGAGGAAAAATGATACAACGTGATCATCTCAGACATTTATTTTCATACTGAACCACAGTTGTCAACCTCAACACAAATTAGAATTCCAAAAATATTTATAAGGAATTTTGATAAATAAAATTGTGTTGTAATAAAACAAGAACACTTCAAATAAGTTTCAAATGAAACAAACTGTAAATGAGATTTAAATAAAATACTAATTAAAAGATTACCTTATAACCTGCTGATGAACTTGACAAATTATAAGTTTTAATTTCGTACTTGATATTTCTCTCTAAATCTGTGACAAATTAACAACAATCACAGCAGTCTGTTTTTAAAAAAAACTAAACATGAACTGAGGCAAAGAACACCGTATAAAGAAAATATGATGAGGGGCCGATAGCTGCATACTATTGAGCAGTGGCGGGCCGTGCATTTCACACCTAGGCCTTCAGTAGTGCTCCGTCTGAATCAATCCAACCCTCACAGCTGCGACACACTTCTGCCTTATTTCTACCGAGTGGTCCAGAGCGGACTGGATCGGGCGGACCGGACTTTATAGCCTTTATGCTACAAAATTGACCCGGCAAGCAGGTCCAACTAAGGCAAATTTTCAACCCGGTCTCATTGGAAAACGGAATGGACCCGAGAGGGCAGAGCCTCTGTCGTCACACGATGTAACCCATTGATTTTACGACAACAGGAAGCGTCCGACCAGAGCTTTTCCCAACTCAAGATCAAAATTGAAAGTTCTATCCTCTTTTCGGCTGGATTTTTCTTTGCCGCGGTGTTACTTTCTGCTTTGATTCCCGATCGTGTTCGGGGGACGCAGGGGAGATTTTCTCCGTCCGAAGAACTGCTCTTCCTCCGGGATTCTCCTCCATATTCTGAGTTTCAGAACATGTGGAGCGTTTGAAGCCAAAGAATCAGTCTGACTTTTTATTGTTACTTTTCCTTGCACTGCCAATTGACAACAACAGTCGGCACGCTCTCTCTGCCTTATTTTCTTTCTCTTCTCGCAGCGCACGCTGCCTCCCTCATGCACGCGCGCATGCACTCTTTCCCCGCCCTCTCCTTCACTGAGGAGCTAAAACATACAGGTTGAAGCACGCACACTCATTTCACAACACCTGCGATCTTCTTGCAGAGAATAATAAATTCTTTCCATACAATATTTTCCTTTATTCGCGGGGGTTGAGGACCGGGGAAACGTGCGCGCGCGCAAAGACACACACACACCAGTTCCCGTCTCTGTGTTTTCTCGACCCCTGCGGATGAAGAATGTCCGGTACAATCCAAACTCATCAAAAACACTTCTGATCTGCTTAAAAAAACATTTATTGAAGAACATTGGAGTGTTGATCAACATGAAGAGATTTTTTTTCCTTTTTAATTCAGAACAATAGACTGTTCTGCAGAGCAGCACCAGATTATAACGATCCTCCGGTCATCTTTTTCATTTTCACTGCGTTTCTGAGTCAGCTGTTACAGCTTCTCGTTCACTGTTTTGACACACAGCTACGTCATCAGTCTACACCCGTATGGGCTTTCATGGTCCAATCCTCAGAAATGCTCACTCAAAATGCCAGGAATTTTCGAGTCCGATCCAGTCCGCTCTGGACCGCTCGTAGAAATAAGGCAATAGTTTCCTCTGTTTGTGGATCCAGCGCTCTCATCATGTCCCCGAAATGAAAGTTCCTGCTTGCCCAATAAAAATGAGAGTCTATCATTTTTTCAAGATTTCCATATTTTTCTTCACCTTTCGTGTTGTGCAGCTCCGTTTCCCTGCGCGCGTGCTCGCTCAGCTGTAGATCCACTCTGGTTTCCCCAAAAGTTTTGGAGAGCACCGTTGCTTGTAAATGTCCGGTGGTGCGCTGATGACTCGTTGCCGCCTTGGTAAGGCAAAACAAATCCAGTATGGCTCCAAACACCATGCCGATCAGTGGCAAATAACAAGCACTCCCAGAAATACAATTTACAGCGTTCCTCGGAGCTCGTAGTTAGTGGACTGAAAGTGGCGGACAAATCCCCCGGTTGTGACAGGCTTGCTAGCTTCGGAGTTGCCCGACCTTGTTTAACAATTTCCAGCTTTTCTTGAAAAGTCCGTCTTGAAAATAGTTTTGACAGCAAGTCTGCCACCAAATCCATTACTTCTCCTCCTTCATCCATTGTGGGTTGACAGAACAGCTATTAAATCCTCTATTTGCTTGTACAGCTCGATACAGATACAGTTTGCTAGCTCTGGCTGGTACGCTCTCTGACTATCCAATCAACGCCTGTGAAAATGCTGACGTTTCCGTACGCCTGCGAGATGGCCTTGGTGTCGCCAACTCCAACTCTGATTGGTTGAAGCAACAGCTTGCTCAACATTTATTTTATGCCACAGGGCCCGCAGAACTGATTGTGAAGGCCTCCGGGCAGATTTCTTTGACCCTAGCAACAAATAGTGCTGAAATGTGATTGGCTAAATGCTTAAAAATGAAAATACACGTCTGGAAGCAGCGCAACCAGGGGGTTAGCAATAATAGGAAGCGGACAGACAATTTGGAATTATTGAATACTTATTCATGGACAAAATATCATTAATATCAGTCTGTGATTCAGATATTTTTAGGCCAGCAGAGAAGGCCTTGCAGGCCCTGACGGCCCACCACTGCTATTGAGTCATGCCACAACACGTTACTGATGCCGGTTCACACTGGACGCAGAACGGAGGCCGCCTCTATTCGGCGCCCATAATCTATGGTGGCGTTCACACCAGGCGCGGAGCGGTGCGGTCCTCCGCAGAGGACTCACACCGTGCAAGCGGATCATTTCAGCTTCTGCTCTATTTTGAGCGCGAGCCGCGAGCGTTCCGCATCAATTCTGGCTGGAAGTTAAATAAAGATATAAGAGAAAATGCGGTTTATTTTTAAAAGAAAGAGTGTTTTCGCAGGTAACTTTTGGAAAATCATGCGTCCAGCGGTAAACTTTGTTCCTAGTCGCTGACCCAGAGGAAAGGGGTTAAGGTTAGGATTCTGGTTCTGGTTCCTGAAGTCAGCTGTCTCTGCAGCTCACGGCTTCACCAGGAGATGGGTCAAATGTGGAGAACAAATTTACACATTTAGGAGCGGGACAGTTAATGGTACTTTAACTCTAAGTTGAATTTTAAATACGTGCGTCCAACAAAAACATCCAGCCTTGGACACACTTAGAATGAGTGCAACAATGCAGCAATGAGATCTTGACTGCATGTATTACTGTGTTCAATATGAATTACCATCATTTTCTAGGCTGCTCGCATGTAAATACATGGGAACAACATCAGTGGTTTTTAAAATAAACCAAATTTTTTACAATAAAACGAAGTGATTGACAAATGTGATCATGTTTGTGTATCTGAACAGACAGTAGACAGGTACATAAACACATCCATAACACACACGTGTATGCGCCAGCACACACTCACACATCAACGTAGTGGGCAGAATAGTTTTAGTTTTTATGAATTTAGTCACGCACACACATGCGAGCGAGCGCGTGCGCACAGACACAACCAAAACAGACACAGACGCGCACACAGATCAATGTAGTGAGCCGCTCCGGAGCGGGTGGGCGCGGGCTTGATTTTGTGTAAAGAGTAGCAGAGAGGAGTTCCTCTTAGCAGAAACACGCGGTAATATCTTTAGGTTATTAACTTATCACGCATGATGGCAAAAACAACAAAAGCTCCAGCTGGAGCGCCTGTCGACCGCCGCGGAAAAATCCGCGTCTGCTCTGTAAACCACAGAGCGGGGGGGAAGCCGCGCGCTCTCGACTTCGCGGTGCTTCCCGGTCCAGTATGAACCCGGCGTGACGCTTACTGCCACCAAGTGGTAGGAGGCTGCATTCAGGTCCCGCGGCCCTCGCGGCCCTCAGGTTCAAAACTGATTTTTGTTTCGCGGCCCACTAGAGGGCGCTCGCGGACCGAGATTGAGCCGCGGCCCTATGGTTAAGAAACACTGGACAAAGCCATTCCAGGCCTGCTTTTTCAGCCCAATTTTAAACTATATGGGGCCCACTTGCTATTGCTGGCTGGGGGAGTGTTCAGGTGGGTGCAGATGCATCTGAGAGTATTCAGGTTGATTAAGGTGTGTTCAGGGTCACTTACGTGGGTGCAGGTGTGTTCAGGGGCATTTAAGTGCATTTGAGTGTTCATGTGCATTTGTGTGTGTTAAGGTGCATTCAAATACACATAGAAATCTTTTTGATGTGTTCAGAAACTATACAATGTATTCAATTGGTTTCAAGTGTTTTTAAAGGGTCTGATGCATTTATGTGTGTTATATTCTCATCATAATATTACTGCAAGTTTTGACTTCTGTGAAATTTACAGGTTTTCATTTAAAGAGGATACATTACACTTGAAACAAAGTCTTGAAAACATCTCAGTCGTGCCAACACAGATATTTTTATTTTTAGATCAGGATTGGTGACTTGGAGCGGGACATCACCAAAGCCAAGCAGGAAATGGCCTGCTACCTGAAGGAGTACCAGGACCTGCTGAACGTGAAGATGGCTCTGGACATAGAAATCGCTGCATATAGGTAGAAAGAAAAGAAACATTTCTACAAAAAGTCTCAGAAGGTCTGACTGATTTATTTGTCTTTCTTCTCAGGAAACTTCTGGAGGGGGAAGAGATTCGACTGACCTATCCCTCCATTCCTGCTCTGGCCTGAAACTTGCTGAAATAAATCTGTATTTTTTCATAAACGTTCATCTCCCCCCATTCACTCCTGAGGAGAATCAAATTAAACATGAACTCATCTTCAACAAGACACCAGCGCCCTTGTTCCAAACAAGAGGTCCACCAGAAGTCCCCCTTATTCTACACACGCTCCCCTCACTCAGAAAGCTGCAGTCTGCACTGCATTAGTTACCCAGAAGAGTGGCGGGAACACTTTGGTTTGCTTGTGGTGCAGGTCAAGATCCATGCAGCAGAGGAGGCCGTCCTATGCAAACATTTAAGCAAGTGTTTGTGAAGGACTGAAAAGATTTCTGTTTTCTCTCAGTATGAGGACTTCACCTGCACCACCTTTAGAAGAAACTCTTTCTTATGTAACTTCTCCCTTCTTGTTTCTGCAGAGCAGTTTAGTGAACCAGCAACCCTAAACTTTCAGTTTTTCGTCTCCTTAACCTACTCTTCCACAGTTTTCCAAAGGCGCTGTGACTCAAAAGAGTTTCAGATCTGCGTGAAGGTGCGCATCCAAAACCTGTTCATCTCCAACCTGTGGAAGATTTACTGTTGCTGGTTCCTCTTCTGTCTCCAGTCCTAATAAAAATGTACCTGAAATGAAATTCTGCTGTGGGTATTTCTGTTGAAGAAGCTTTAAAGGAAAACCAAGAATCAAGTTAGATGCTGAGGTTGAACCTGCAGACCAGCTGAGGAGGGAACTGCTTTATTATCAGATTCATGCTTTCTGCTCTGATATTAGTGTATGATTCTCTACATAAATACTTATGTGGTATCATAAACATATTAAACAAGCTATATGACTCATAATACTGAAAATTAGTCTGTGAGCATAAGATGTTTTTGTTGAAAGCAATAACTGTGTGAAAGTTATACCAAAAAGCATACTGATCCTAGTTTTGTTTTTTATGTGTAAAAGGCTGAAGTGAGGTCTCTGAAAAAACACTGCTGACTACAGCAAACACTAGAATACTGAAGAGTCTTAAGACTGTGCTCACTATCCAAAACTACTTAAAGATTTCCTAAAAACTGCTGACACTGCTAACTACCTTAAGACTAATTAAATCAGGTAAGATGTTTAAAAACTGCTTCTAAAAGTCAGTCAGCTCAAGTCTCATTGAGACATTAAAAAAAAAGAAAAGGTCTCCTAATTTTACCCCCCTCTTCGGATTAATATGAAACAGAGAACCTTCAAGCTAAGCCAAAGAGACACAGAAACATTGCGGTAGCGGCTGTCATACAGACACAGCCCCCTGTACAGGAAAATCTTTAAGGATTAATCATTATGTTGAGAATACAGCTTCAGAAAATGCAGTTAAAAGAGCTGCGGTTTGCATTTGGAGATAAGAATTTTCTGGTAGAGGTACAAAAAAAGTGAGCGAGGAATCAGACGAACTGGTTTGAACATGGATTATTGAGCAGTGAGGGAAAGGTGTGCGTCTCCAAGAAACTGATTTACATGAATGCAAAGAGGATTTTTGATTCAAAATTTGATGAAGCGTCAAAAAGAAAAGAAACAATGAATGCGAATCAGAACATAATACATTGTTCTCATCATACCATTAAATCCTGAAATCTTCATTTGGTGTTGTTGTCTGCGTGTTCGGACAGAATTTCTCTGTAAAATGAACACATTAGCCATCACCATTCTGTCTGAGATAGAATAAATGTTTGTCTCTAATAAACATCCGGGCTACTAAAGGCAAATACAAAATATGAATATCCATGTTTGTAAAACTGTGGATGTTTGTTTTTACTGGTGAAATGCAGACGCGCTGTTGAGGACAATGTCATGAAATGGGCGGCACCCACAAAAAGTGAAAGGCGGAGCATCAGAGATCAAGTCGTCTTACTTCTGGATAGGAAAAAAGTTCATGAGAACAACTCCTAATTCATAAATAATTTGTTCTTTTGTGTGCCAAAGGTAATGATCATAAATATGGCCATAGTTTACTCTGAAAGGCTTAAGAAAAGCTTCTTGAAGACATGAGGGGAAAATGGACAGAATGGCAACAGTGTTTTGAAGATTTCAGTAATTAAATAGAGAGAAATAAAAAATCTCATTGATAAATCACTCAATGCAAAAACACATTGAAAATTTTTTAAAATTAATGAAGAAAAAATACAAAACATTTTAGAAATCAAAAGAAAATTTCAGAAACCTAAACATAATTTTAAAAAATGAAGCAAAAATAGAAATAAACATTTCTGAAAACAAATGTCATTTCCAGAAATCAAAATGAATTGCAAAAAAATTGAAACACCTTAAGAAAGAAAATATATTTACAACTTTTCTGAAGGAGAGGAACGAAGTGCAACATATCTCTTCAGGGTCACCACAATGAAGTAGCTTTCACTGACGCGCACAGATGGTTTTGGCAGAGATTTTCACGCCGAATGCCTTCCTGACACAACCCTAGACTTTATCTGGACAGGAGACTGACACAAGGATTTCCAGACTCAGGTCCTCTTGTGGCCTCACAGTTAGACAGTAGTGCAAAGGTTCTTCTCCAAAGACCCACACTGGATGAAGCTCATTGCACAACCTGGGAATCAAACCCTGATTTGCTGTGTGCTGGTCCTGTACTTAAAGACCCTCTTCAATGAAAGTCATTTTTTTGAGTTTTTGACATGTGGCATTTTTCTCACAAAAGAGAAAAAATGTAATTTGAATTAATTGTTTGAATTAATGAGCCGTTGTGATGTAAAAACGGTCCAAGCCCCGCCCAGCATGCACATGGAGCTCAGGTGCGGGAGAAGAGAAGTTGGCTTCTTCCCACTTCTGTGCTGTAGAGGGTTGCAATTCATCCCATCAAAGCCAATGTGACACGCAGAAACTAGAGCAAAACAGACCATAATCATGGAAAACTAGATACTTGCATCCAGAAGATCCTGGAGAAAATTCTGAATATCTACTATAGAACAATGAATAGGAACAATATTTTGGTCCTGACACCAGGGTTCAAAAGCTTGCCATTTGTAAACATAAAGACCTAGAATGGAAGATGCTCTTGCACTCTGGATGGTTACAACCATCACAGGGGACAACCCCTTAGTAATCAGGTTGGACCTCTAAACAGGTGAGCATGCAGGTACCAGAGCTCCGAGTGTGGGTGTAAATTTCCCTGCCAGCTTGGGAGAGGAGATCGCTGCAGGTCTGAAGCTGAAGCTGACTTGCTGAATGCAGGCTTATTATTTAACATACCAAGTATTTGTTTGCCACTTGGGGGATACTAGGATCAAGGACAGACTCTGGTCTGCTCCGTTCTGTTACTGGTGATATCCTCTCCACTGGGGAAATGCATACAGAGTAGAGAGGGCCATGGGTGAAGAGAGTGAAGAGAGGCGTTTAAATCCTCATGAAAGAACAATGGTTCTCCCATCCACTGCATGGCAATTTGACGTGGTATGGTATATGAACCACGGAGCATGGTGACACGGAGGAGCATGAAACATGACATGTCATTCATTGCCTTTTCCAAACCATGAACCCTCCAGAGCCCTAAAGAGGGGGTAGAGCTGGTCCACTATTCTATGATCAGGACGTCCTCAGCCTATGCTTCCTCAAAAAAAAAGTTGTGTCAGAGGGATTGAGGAGATCCTCAAAGTATTCCTTCCACCACCTGACAATGTCCATAGTTGAAGTCAACAGCTGCCCATCTGCGCTAACACCAGTGCCAGTAGAAAACTGTTTTCCCGTACCGAGGCGCCGGATGGTTTGGCAGAATCTGTTTGAGGCCAGCCGATCCTCCGTCTCCATGGCCTCACCAAAATCCCCCCAGAACTGAGTTATTGCCTCTACAACAACCCAGGCTGCAGCTCGTTTAGACTGCTGGTCTGCTGGTGACGCCATCCCTTACTTCCAGTGTCCACCACCAGATTTGGAGGCTACCACTGTGACAAACACCAACGATTTTGCAAGTGAAAACTATGAACTACAGCAGAAAAAATGGAGGTGGAAACATGGTCCAGTTGGATTTAATGTCCCCAGCCTTCCTTGGTACCTGTTTGAAGCTCTCCTGGATGTGGTAGTTGAAGACCACCCTGACAGAGGGCTCAGTCAGATGTTCCCATCAGACCTTCACTGTAAATTTGGGTCTACCAAGTCTCTATGGCCTCCTTTCCCATCAGAAAATTAATCTCAGCACCAGGTCATCAGTGGACAGCTCTGCCCCTCTCTTTACCTGAATGTCCAAGACACAAGGTCAAAGGTCGCCTAAAATGACAAAAGTCAATTATCAATTTCCTGCTTAGGGTGTTCTGGTGCCACATGCACTGATGGACTAGAACATAGTGTTTGCTCATTCCCTTTCATCACACCGTATTGATGTTAGACCTGGCCGCAGCCTGTGGGAGGAGCCCTGGTCACCAGGCCCCTACCCCAGGGCTGGGTCCAATGTAGGGCTCCGGGGATGCTATTCCAGGTGACTAAGCAAAATCTTTGCTTGTACTTCTCATAAAGAGGGTTCTGAACCGCTCTTTGTCTGGATCCTCATCCAGGACCTGTCTCCCATTGGAGACCCTACCCGGGGCAAAAAGCCCGGACAGCTTAGCTGCTGGGATCATTCATGTTCTTAACACACACACACACACGCACACACACAAACCCTGGGTAAGGACCTTTGTGGGCTGTGATTCTTAAGGGCTGTGAACTAGATGAGCTCATCAAGTTTCATCAATCCACTCAGGAGGGTCTTCTCCTTGAAGGGTCCTGTAAAGCAGCTATTTTCAGACTGGCATTTATTCTACTCGTGCTCACAAAGAGGTCACAGCATCAGCACAAGGCAAAAACAAGGTGCAACAATATCCACAGGTGCATTTGGGTATTGAACCCATCCCATTTGGAGAGAGTATGGGAATGTATGATCAACATGGAAGAACATATACTGGACAATATGCTGGTTGGACAAGCAGACCCAGATTCTGGTAACCCAGAAGGATAATGGAGAGTCCATGGAATAGTTTGGAGTGCAGTTCAGCGAGAGAAGGATGTTGATTCTTCCCCGATTCGTCTCGATGGCGGCTTGAGAGTCAAACCCAGGAGCAGGAGAATGAAGACCTTGGAGATGAGTGGAATAAACTGTAGCGTGGCGGAAAGATGTGGCGTGGCAGTTAGCAGAGCGTTTGACTTAGAAACAGGCAGTGCTGGTGGTGAAGGACCCAGGTCGGCATATGAAGAGATGATCCATAGAAGATAACTGTGGATGAATACTGGAGCAGGCTCGTCTTATACAGTGATGCCTCAGACTGCCCACAATAAATGTGATCATGTCCAGCATTTGTTTTTAACACGATCAGCATCCCACTCAGCGACTTGCAGCATCTGCGAGCGCGCAGGTACATGAAAGGCAGAGGAGGAAGTGATGAGTTTGTCCGCTAAACAGAAGCAGGGAATACAAAAAAACAAAATTAAATGAAAAGGAGCACATTGCTCTCTAGTGCTGTAAGATATGAGAAAAATATTCTTGACAGACAGATTTTTCTGCGTAGTTGCATACTCTAATCGCTAAATAAATTCAAGTTAATTGACGCCATTTGCATACAACTGGACTCCGGGTGTAACATTTCAGTCACGGGTGACGTCACCAGTGACTGTGCGACCAGTGCAACACGAGCAAATATGAATCGCCTTTAGAATTCTATCTGGACCCTATAGGTCAACAGCACCGGTGCATCCTGAATCGGTTGTTGTTAACCTGAGCCATGATGAACTCTGTAATACAATTCTGTTTATTGATTATTTTGGCTTTATTTTTATTTTAAATGATATACTTGACACTACCCTCTGCATTCACCCGGACTTGGGACCGGCACAAAAGGACAATTGTGTTGCCCTTTAGTGGTTGCATTACTTTTTTTTTTTTTTTTTTTTTTTTTTTTTGTTATGAACTCAATTAGATTCCTACATTTAAGCTAACACATGTATGAACACATGAAACAATTTATGTATCAAATAAGTAAATTCCTACATTTAATCTAGTCAGTTCTTTTTATCTAACCAGTAAAACTAAACTAACTTTAGAACAGTTCTAGGACAATTGTGTTGCCCTTTAGTGGTTGCATTATTTTTTTATTTTTTTTATTTTTTTTTTATGAACTCAATTAGATTCCTACATTTAAGCTAACACATGTATGAACACATGAAATTTATGTATCAAATAAGTAAATTCCTACATTTAATCTAGTCAGTTCTTTTTATCTAACCAGTAAAACTAAACTAACTTTAGAACAGTTCTAGGACAATTGTGTTGCCCTTTAGTGGTTGCATTATTTTTATTATTATTATAATTTTTTTTTTTTTTGTGAACTCAATTACATTCCTAAATTTAAGCTAACACATGTATGAACACATGAAACAATTTATGTATCAAATAAATATATTCCTACATTTAATCTAATCAGTTCTTTTATCTAACCAGTAAAACTAAACTAACTTTAGAACAGTTCTAGGACAATTGTGTTGCCCTTTAGTGGTTGCATTATTATTATTTTATTTTTTTTTTTTTTTTTATGAACTCAATTAGATTCCTACATTTAAGCTAACACATGTATGAACACATGAAACAATTTATGTATCAAATAAGTAAATTCCTACACTTAATCTAGTCAGTTCTTTTTATCTAACCAAACTAAACTAACTTTAGAACAGTTCTAGGACACCTCCTCCTTGGGGACTAGTGGTCTTTTTTAAGACTCCTGTTTCCCTGGAGGTTTCTTTTCGTCTTTCTTTTCCTAAGACTGGACCGTTCCCATGATGTGTTGGCTAAAGGTTGCGTACTCGGCTTTACTTTCTCCTGACAGATGCTTCATGGTGATGAAGTCATGTGCGAGAGCTTGACTCGGCGTGATTCTTTTTTCAGGATTGACCTCCAGCATGCGCTTTGAGCAGGTCAATGAAAGCTCTTTGGTCGTCGTCATCGTGTCGGCAAACAGTCTTGATGAACCTTAATTATTGCATCAAGGTCCACAACATGATCTGTCACCTTTTCTCCTGTGTCTTGGGTGTATTCATCTGCTGTCAGCAGCCTCCAGCCGTCATCATCTTCAGTGAATAGCCTTCTGTGGATTCTCCTTCAGTAAGAATCTTTCTTCTGGGAACCAAATGCAAGACCATCGCTCTGATGGTTTCATATTGATTGTCACTGGGAAAGATATTCCATTGTAGAGACAGGCAAGCACACTTCCAACTGCCCCACATGTCGATACCTTCATCCAAGGAAGACCCAGGATAACTTCAGGTGCTCTGAATGGTGTTACTTGGATTTCGGCCATTTCCGACATTTTTTTACTTTCATTGCAAAACCAAATCTTTAGTTTTATCCTAAAAGATTCCTCTTTAGCAAACAGAATATTGTTGTTTTATGTCCCACGTGTGCCACAGGATGCTTTTGAGAGCTTTGAGAGCCTTGAACATCTGCAGGAGCCAAAGGTCTGATTTGAGATAGATGAAATGGAGTGTTCCTCACAAGCACATCTGTAAACTGTGGTGCAAGACCTCATACACCATGCAAATCACATTATTATAGGAAAAGTGCTCATAAAACTTCATTAAGTTGTTCTCATCTGGATCCAGCTTTTTGATTAATTTCATGGCTTTAAATTCTTCTATCCCTTCGTTGACATCTTCTATGATTTTAATGGCTACAATTTCCTCAGTCCCACATTACAACATTTGAACACTACTCCATAAGTCCTTTTCCCAGAATTTCACCGACTTCATAAGTCCCAGTTTTCCACCAGTAATTGACCTTTCTTTACAACAAAGATTCGTCATCTTCTTCTTTTTTACTTGACATGTTTTTCTTTTCCGTGTCTGTCTGCAGATCTTCAGTATTTTCCATATTTTCCACGGACACAGGTTCCTCACACTGTGGAGTGTTAAGGCTTGAGTGAATAGATTGTTCATCCACACTTTTAGCTGAAGGGACTTCTTTGATGTCTTTAACGTTTGTCATTGAACCGTCTGACGCTGATGATTCCAGGATCAACCAGATGGATCCACTAGATGAGCTGCTGGAACTAGAGTGGGATGATCCCACTGATGATTCCAGGTTCAAACAGTCGGATCCACTAGATGAGCTGCTGGAACTAGAGTGGGATGATCCCACTGATGATTCCAGGTTCAAACAGTCGGATCCACTAGATGAGCTGCTGGAACTAGAGTAGGATGATGCCACTGATGATTCCAGGTTCAAACAGTCGGATCCACTAGATGAGCTGCTGGAACTAGAGTGGGATGATGCCACTGATGATTCCGGGTTCAACCAGATGGATCCACTAGATGAGCTGCTGGATCTAGAGTGGGATGATCCCACTGATGAGACGTCTGACACTGATGTCGTCTTGCTTCCATCAGAGGATTGACTTGCGCTTGAACTGTCACTTGCTAAAGGATTTGGCAGCTGGGTACTTCCTATGATGTTTTCAGCTACTGCAGCATAGTCTGTCTTACTTTCTCCTGACAGATGCTTCATGGTAATGAAGTCGTGTTCGAGGGCTTGACTCGGAGTTATTCTGTTTTGAGGATCAATCTCCAGCATGTGCTTGAGCAGGTCGAGGAAAACTCTGTGGTCGTCCTCATCATGCAGGTCATAATGCGTTTCATGAACCTCAGTCATTATGTCAAATGTATCCAATGATTCTCATCTTCTACTTTTTTTCCAGTTGTGGGTAATTCATCAGGTGTTGCACAGTCTCCACTCGCCCTTGTCCATAGTGAAGAATCTTTCTTTGTACTTGCCTTGGTGGAATTTCAGCTTCAGGTAAACCATGGATCTGCACCATAGCTCGTATTGTTTCATATTCTGTTTCTGATGGAAAGGGAAATTCTCCAAAGTATGCAGAGGCCAACACCACGCCAAGTGCCCACATGTCAACGCTTTCATCCATAAGGAGACCCAGGATAACTTCAGGTGCTCTGAATGGGGTTACTTGGATCACGGTTCCGACTGAAAGCTTCTTTGCCTCTAAAGCCATACCAAAGTCATAAGTTTAATATTAATAGACCCAGGATCCGCAAGCATGATGTGATCCAGTTGATGTCGCAGTGTGCCAGTCCCATACTTTTGAGTGCTCTGATTACCTTCAAACAGCTGAGCCATGGCTCTGATGTTACACAGATGACTTGGTAGGAGTTTTCCACACTATATCGTGCAGCTCACTGCCAAGACCTTATACAATGCCAAGTCACATGAAATGTGAAGCATTCATACATCTTAATGAGATGGTTCTCTTCAGGATCCAGGTGTTTGATCCGTTTCATTAATTCCATCTCTCTCAGGCCTGCTGAGTCACGTTTTATGATTTTAATGGCACAAAACTCATGACCCCCCAATTTTGTACATTTGGCCACTTTTCCGTAGCTTCCCTCCCCCAGGAATTCCCAAACTTTGTAAATTCCCAGATTTCCCACCAGATAATGGCCTTCCTTCACATCATAGGATGATGTGTCTGTATTTCCTTTTCTTGTCTTTTTCTTTGGGTGTGTTGTTCTTTAGACGTCTGTCAGTTGAAGATTTGTTCTTTAGGAACAGCTTATCAAATGTCTTTAGTCACTTGTGAAGATTGTTCTTAGAGAACAGCTTATCAAGGCCTTTGAAATATCTTCGGCTTTGACTCTTCCTCTTCCAGATGGTTTGAAGAACATCCACACAGTCCTCAGCTTTATAGGTTTCCACAGTGACGAGAATGACGTCAAATGACTCATATCACATCACGTGATATCAGCTAATCAGACATCAAAGAGAAAAAAAAAAGACATCAAAGAGCAGCGTCGAGTGACGTCATCAACGCGGGCCGCAGTCACGTTGAAGTGCGCATGCGCACGAGCCTGTCGTCAATCATACGCTAAATGAAACGGAGCTCGCGCGGTTGGCGCGCGTGAACTTCATGCTGCCGTGAACATTAGTCGGAGGAGATTCTCCAACATCTGATTCAAACTGTCTCCAACATTTCAGACTGATCGAGTCTCCCCCGATGACAGAGAGCTCAGCGGGACTCTGCTGACATGCGCAGTCAGGAGGAGAGCACATCCAATCGTTGGTCCGAAACACCTTCAGACATCACCCGCTCACCACCTCACGGCCGAGCCGTATCACTATAAACTGTGCTTGCAAATGTTATCCATTTTACCCCTAAACCATCAGGAGGTGCTGGATAATTCCACAGGAGGGGAGAGGAGATGAGGAGCACGTCAGCCCGTCCGTCACGCACACACACGCGTGTCGGCGCGGGCACACACAGCGAGCTTCCACAGAGAACTGTCGTCAGCGGACTCACAAGCAACTCAAACATATACTAAAATTCAGGGAGAATAATTGTCATTTATTGGAACCGTTAAATTCTGGATACATTAAGTAGGTTTAAGAAAGTTTAAGTAGTAATTTTTCAAAAACTATACAGTAAAAGTACACAAATCTTTGTGAGGTTGTGGAAGGTAACCTGTAGAACAAGCATTTCCAAAGGCTGGAATTATGGAACAAAGTATTGTTATTCAAAATTCAAAGTTGGACATTTTTAATCACATTTTGGGTCCAAATGCAAACTTTAAGTACTTTTATCTACAGTAAAAGTGCTCTGAGTGTGCAGCAGCAAAACATGAACCGAGTATGAAGGAAAGACAAAGAAAGAAGAACCTACTGAAACAACAATGGTTACTTTTGAAATGGATCAAGTGGAAGAACCTGTGGAGGACATGTAGATGCCTGCAGGTCATCATTTTTCTCATAAGTATGAGTAAATCATATTTTACTTTTGGCTTTTCCTTCAGGGTTCTTCACAGCCAATCAGCTTTTTCTGCATCCTCGCCTCCAACAGCAGCCACCTTCATTCACTGCATCCATAAACCTCCTCTCTGTCATCTTTCCTGCAGCTCTAGACTCAGCATCCTTCTACCAATATCTTCACTGTCTCTCCTCTGAACATGTCCAAACCATCTCAGTCTGACTTTATCTCCAAAACCTCTAAGATGTGCTGTCCCTCTGATGGATTCATTCCTGATCCATCCTGGTCACTCCCAAAGAGAACCTTAGCATCTTCATCTCTGCTACCTCCAGCTCTGCTTCCTGTCTTTTCTTCTGTTTCTAGTCTGAACAACATGGCTGCTCTCACCACAGTCTTGTACACCTTTCCTTTCATTTGTGCATTTCAAGTGCCCCCCCCCCAGCAGCCACCCTCAGGAAAAATTTCTGGAGGCGGCACTGATCCGATGGAAGTTCTCTCCGTTTTTCACAAGATTGATTTGGTTTTTTGTTGGATGCTGTTAAAGTTTCCACTGCCTCAACTCCTCTGAAGTTCAAAGACCCACTCCAATGAAAATTGTGTTTTTAAAATGTTCTTGCAGCATTTTTTTTTTTACAACAGAGGACATTTATAGAGGAAATTAAGATTAAAACTGCATTTCTGTCTATTTCTTAATTCAAATAGATGTGAATCAGGAGCAGATGATTAATGACCGTTTGACAAAGGTCTTTTTTGCGATATTACAAATAAGTTGGGCGGGGCACAAGCTTCCTGCTTCATTTTAAATGACTTGCAGACAATCCATGTACGTCTTTGTTTTTCTCATCTGAGCTGGAATTTTTTTTGTTGCCCCGCTAACGGTGAGTTGGGGTTGTAAGGGACTGAAAGGTCTTTACCTTGTAAACAAAGTGTTGATGGGATATCAGCACTAGGGCCGGGGATCGATTCTAATTTACAGAAACGATTCGATTCACAAGACCCTGAATTGATTTGATTCCGATTTTTTTGATTTCTCAATTTCATCAATTCAATTTTGAGTTTACACATTTATACTTTTATTTGCTGAGATGCTTTTGGAATAATTCCAAAGTTAAACTTTTAATTAAATCCATCTTTGTCTGTCTGTTTTTGACCAGTAGTTTAAAGAAAAAAAATAAATAGGTTTTACTCAGAGAATCAGCAAACCCACATTAAACCAGAGAGACACACAGACCCAGGTTGCTGGTTTAACCCTTAATATTTTGGGGCTTTTTGAGTTGTTTTTTTTCTACTTTACAATTTGCTCTAATAATTTTTCTTTAAATTGTTTTTTTTTTTTTCGTAATACTCGCTATCATTCATCTTTTAGCGTGGTTAAATGGATATTTTTCATTAAATTATACAATATCTCCACAATAACCCTGAAACAGTCCAAACTTAATCCAGAGTGGTAAATATTTAAAAAATTTTTTACTAAAGAAAAAACTCAAAAAATGAGATCAAAGTGTTTTCATGCACTACAACTAAAAAAAAAATTAAACATTTAGTGAGAAAATAAATAAGTATAAATAAAAAAAAAGTAAATTCAAATTCAAAACAATGTGACTAATAAACATTAAACAAAGTTCTTGAATATTTAAATTTTTAGATTATAAGTAATATACATAGTGTCTTTATTGTTTTTATGTAATGGAATGTATCTATATTTTTATATGGAATTTTTTTTACTTTTTAGCTGTGTTTTTATTGTTCTTTTAACTTTTAATGAGCGGCATCTTGTTTGACCGAGGTCATTTTAAGGCACCATATAAATCGAATAAACTTTAACTTAAACATTTTGGATGAAAGCTGCATTATTTCAAGATTCAAGATACTTTATTAAGATACTTTATTGGGGGTATCAGTGTGATTCCAACATAATTGAAAACAATCGATGTGATCAACAGACTGACCGGTGAGTTTAAAACTGACAAAAAATGTATTTATGTACCAAAATATGCTTAGATTTATCAGAATGAAAATTGAATAATTTCTTATTTTAATCTTAGAGCTGAAATACATTTCTACACATTACAGATGAGTGCAGAAACAGGTTTTATTATTTGATTGGCGCAACTTTAAACCTTTTTTGCTTTGGACATTATCAATTATGAAGGAAAAAAATAAAAAGAGTATCATCACTGCAGAAAAGGTCTTTGGTTTAAGATGCAATCCCTCTTCCTGCCATTAGAGGGCATTGTTGGACTGCACACTGACAGCAGCTGAGTTCCTTTTTTTTTTTTTTTGAAAGAGGATTTTATTATCACCCGTTTAGCACATCTCTGACTCTGACACTCCCAAAGTTTTCTAAATAAGATGAGTGAGGCTGCTTCTGAGTCTTGCCGACACCCAATTACATAAATTCCGGAAATACAAATGATCTTGCAGCTCGGTTGCACCGCGAC
Source organism: Oryzias javanicus (assembly GCA_003999625.1). Classification (NCBI taxonomy): domain Eukaryota; kingdom Metazoa; phylum Chordata; class Actinopteri; order Beloniformes; family Adrianichthyidae; genus Oryzias; species Oryzias javanicus. The sequence continues at coordinate 561,971 of CM012458.1, read as the reverse complement.
ATCAAACATCACATCTTCATTTGCAGAATTTTTGACTTGGTCTTTTTCAAAGATTCCATCTGATGAAATAATTGTGAAAATAATGATTTCCCTAAATAGTCTTCCATTTATCTGAATATTCACCTGATTGATGATTACTGAGTATTATCTTGCATTGAAGATATAAGGATGTAGGTGAGCACAGATTATCTGCACCGTCCTCAACCCAGCAACTTGTATTTTTGAAAGAAATGTATTTACACAGACATTTCTCCTGTCATCCAAGAAGATCTGTCAGATATGAATTAATCAAATAACAGAAGTGATCGGTAAATTTCATGAATTTTTAGGCTTTCTTACAACAACATTGAATCCGCAGAAAGGGCAGAAACATTTAGCTGAGAAATCCTCTGCAGTCCACACTGTGACTCAGAATGTGCATTTTTTTAATTTTCTGACAAAATTGCGTCACATAAAATGATCACTATCATCTTTTGCAGTAGCTTTTGGGAAACAAAAAGTATTTTTGTCACTCACCTAGTTCTGTAAAATTAAATTAATTAAAATTGATTCAACCGTAGTGTTTGGCTTGTTAGTAACCAGTCTCTGACCCCATCGTTGGTACATTTTCAGGAACTGTCAAAACGCTCTATCCAGAGAGGAGAACATGGGGGTCCTGGACATAAAGGCCCAGTTTTCTTACTCACGTCTCACACTGTGAGAGGTTTCTGATTAAATCTTTTTGTTAGAGATGAACAGTGCATTTGTGAGGATTTGCATTGGGTCAACCCAAAAGACTTGGACTCAAAATTTAAGGAAGCAAAAATGCATTATTTTACTAAGAACCATTAAAAAATGATGTAATTTTCCCATGACTGTCAAAGTGAAAGCTAAAAAATCAGACGCCAACTTCAGCTCATTTTCAACAATTCTCATCCTCAAGTCGTCACACATTGACATTTGGTGAAGGACCCTCCCACATCACTTTTTGACATTTCGAGTGTCCCCAACTCGATGTTTTATGACGTGCTGGCTGTTCGTAAAACCCTTGGGACGTGGTACCAGATGAGGTACCAGTTGAAGTACTGGTCCTCGGAAGGCGTTCAGTACTGGTGCCCTAACCTAGTATCGTTATCGTACCCAGCACCAGTACATAACCCAGTATTGGTATTAACCGTACTGGTTGCATTCTTTTACGCGTCCGCTTGCGCCCTGAACCGCAATCTGGTCCGGTGTCGGACTAGCGTACCGGTACTGGTGTGCTACTGTTGCGGTACTGAACCGGTTCTAGTTTGCAACCCAGATGTTGGGACCTGGGATTTAATAGGAACAGGTAGTACGTTAAAAAAATACGAATTGGGGACACCCAAAACGCCAAAAATTGACGCGGAGGGGTCCTTAACCAAACGTCAATATGTGACGACTTGAGCGTGAGAATGCGATGGACTTTTAAGGTACAATGGATAAAAACAAGCAAAAACGGTCACTAAAACTGATATTTTCTAAATATGATAAAAATAATCATGAGTCCACAACTTTATTAGCAGCATCATCGTAACGTTAGCCAGGTGGTTGCTACATAGTCTCTATTATTATTATATTGTGTGGGAACAACTGTAACAATAAATCTATATATTAAGAAAATAGTTTTATTTTGAAGTCAAAGGTTCTCCTGTTTTCTTACTAACTTTCTTCTGCTTTCCAAACTCATTTGTTTTTTGTAATCTGCTAGTGGCAGATGTGTTTTCCCCATGTGATCAATCAACTCGTGTCAAGTTGGATGTGGAGAAGAAAATCCAATAGTTTTCCAAAATAAATAGAAATTTAACAAAAACACAGTTTCTTAACAGATGAACCACATTCTATCATTTAAAAACATTCAAGCAAGTCATTTTCTGTCTCTGATCAAGGTTAACATGTTTGTTTACATGTAAACCATTTATTGGAAACACATAGTCTACAAAGAACAACTATTTTCACTCCTGCTCCTCACATTTACTGGTCACTGGAACGCCATTGTTTGAATTTTTTTTACTGTAAATCTTGAACCGTTCACACGATCAACATTATTCCAATAGATTTTGAAAGAGGAAAGCGGGCTTAGGGTGTTTTGGTGCCACGTGCACTGATGTACAACCTGTTGTTCTATCTAGAACATGGCGTTTATTGTGGATAAACAATGATGAACACACAAGTCCAGCAATAAAACACATGCAGGTTTAGATCAGGGAGCCCAATCCTACCAATCACGCCCCGTTGATGCTTGATCTGGCTGGGGCCCGTGGGAGGAGTCCTGGTCACGAGGCACTCGCCTGCGGGCCCCTACCCCAGGCCTGGCTCCAATGTGGGGCTATTCCAAGTGACATAGCAAAATCTTTGCTTGAACTTCCAATAAAGAGGGTTCTGAACCGCTCTTTGTCTGGATCCTCATCCAGGACCTGTCTGCCATTGGAGACCCTACCAGGGGCGAAAGGCCCAGACAGCTTAGTTGCAAGGTGCAACAATATCCACAGATGCATTTGGGTATTGAACCCATCCCATTTGGAGAGAGTATGGGAATGTATGATCAACATGGAAGAACATATACTGGACAATATGCTGGTTGGACAAGCAGACCCAGATTCTGGTAACCCAGAAGGATAATGGAGAGTCCATGGAATAGTTTGGAGTGCAGTTCAGCGAGAGAAGGATGTTGATTCTTCCCCGATTCGTCTCGATGGCGGCTTGAGAGTCAAACCCAGGAGCAGGAGAATGAAGACCTTGGAGATGAGTGGAATAAACTGTAGCGTGGCGGAAAGATGTGGCGTGGCAGTTAGCAGAGCGTTTGACTTAGAAACAGGCAGTGCTGGTGGTGAAGGACCCAGGTCGGCATATGAAGAGATGATCCATAGAAGATAACTGTGGATGAATACTGGAGCAGGCTCGTCTTATACAGTGATGCCTCAGACTGCCCACAATAAATGTGATCATGTCCAGCATTTGTTTTTTAACACGATCAGCATCCCACTCAGCGACTTGCAGCATCTGCGAGCGCGCAGGTACATGAAAGGCAGAGGAGGAAGTGATGAGTTTGTCCGCTAAACAGAAGCAGGGAAAACAAAAATGACAAATTAAATTAAAAAGGAGCACATTGCTCTCTAGTGCTGTAAGATATGAGAAAAAATATTCTTGGACAGATTTTTCTGCGTAGTTGCATACTCTAATCGCTTAATAAATAATTCAAGTTAATTGACGCCATTTGCATACAACTGGACTCCGGGTGTAACATTTCAGTCACGGGTGACGTCACCAGTGACTGTGCGACCAGTGCAACACGAGCAAATATGAATCGCCTTTAGAATTCTATCTGGACCCTATAGGTCAACAGCACCGGTGCATCCTGAATCGGTTGTTGTTAACCTGAGCCATGATGAAACTCTGTAATACAATTCTGTTTATTGATTATTTTGGCTTTAATTTTTTTTTTAAATGATATACTTGACACTACCCTCTGCATTCACCCGGACTTGGGACCGGCACAAAAGGACAATTGTGTTGCCCTTTAGTGGTTGCATTACTTTTTTTTTTTTTTTTTTTTTTTTTTTTTTTGTTATGAACTCAATTAGATTCCTACATTTAAGCTAACACATGTATGAACACATGAAACAATTTATGTATCAAATAAATATTCCTACATTTAATCTAGTCAGTTCTTTTTATCTAACCAGTAAAACTAAACTAACTTTAGAACAGTTCTAGGACAATTGTGTTGCCCTTTAGTGGTTGCATTATTTTTTTTTTTTTTTTTTTTTTTTTATGAACTCAATTAGATTCCTACATTTAAGCTAACACATGTATGAACACATGAAACAATTTATGTATCAAATAAATATATTCCTACATTTAATCTAATCAGTTCTTTTTATCTAACCAGTAAAACTAAACTAACTTTAGAACAGTTCTAGGACAATTGTGTTGCCCTTTAGTGGTTGCATTATTTTTTTTTTTATTTTTTTTATGAACTCAATTAGATTCCTACATTTAAGCTAACACATGTATGAACACATGAAACAATTTATGTATCAAATAAGTAAATTCCTACATTTAATCTAGTCAGTTCTTTTTATCTAACCAGTAAAACTAAACTAACTTTAGAACAGTTCTAGGACAATTGTGTTGCCCTTTAGTGGTTGCATTATTATTATTATTATTTTTTTTTTTTTTGTGAACTCAATTACATTCCTAAATTTAAGCTAACACATGTATGAACACATGAAACAATTTATGTATCAAATAAATATATTCCTACATTTAATCTAATCAGTTCTTTTATCTAACCAGTAAAACTAAACTAACTTTAGAACAGTTCTAGGACAATTGTGTTGCCCTTTAGTGGTTGCATTATTTTATTTTTTTATTTTTATTTTTTTTATGAACTCAATTAGATTCCTACATTTAAGCTAACACATGTATGAACACATGAAACAATTTATGTATCAAATAAGTAAATTCCTACATTTAATCTAGTCAGTTCTTTTTATCTAACCAAACTAAACTAACTTTAGAACAGTTCTAGGACACCTCCTCCTTGGGGACTAGTGGTCTTTTTAAGACTCCTGTTTCCCCTGGAGGTTTCTTTTCGTCTTTCTTTTCCTAAGACTGGACCGTTCCCATGATGTGTTCGGCTAAGGTTGCGTACTCGGCCTTACTTTCTCCTGACAGATGCTTCATGGTGATGAAGTCATGTGCGAGAGCTTGACTCGGCGTGATTCTCTTTTCAGGATTGACCTCCAGCATGCGCTTGAGCAGGTCAATGAAAGCTCTTTGGTCGTCGTCATCGTGGTCGGCAAACAGGTCTTGATGAACCTTAATTATTGCATCAAGGTCCACAACATGATCTGTCACCTTTTCTCCTGTGTCTTGGGTGTATTCATCTGCTGTCAGCAGCCTCCAGCCGTCATCATCTTCAGTGAAATAGCCTTCTGTGGATTCTCCTTCAGTAAGAAGTTCTTCTTCTGGGAACCCAAATATCTGCACCATCGCTCTGATGGTTTCATATTGATTGTCACCTGGAAAGAGATAATCTCCATTGTAGAGACAGGCAAGCACACTTCCAACTGCCCACATGTCGATACCTTCATCCAAGGAAGACCCAGGATAACTTCAGGTGCTCTGAATGGTGTTACTTGGATTTCGGCCATTTCCGACAATTTTTTTACTTTCATTGCAAAACCAAAATCTATTAGTTTTATCCTAAAAGATTCCTCTTTAGCAAACAGAATATTGTTGGGTTTTATGTCCCCGTGTGCCACACGGATGCTTTTGAGAGCTTTGAGAGCCTGGAACATCTGCAGAGCCAAAGGTCTGATTTGAGATAGATGTAATGGAGTGTTCCTCACCAAGCACATCTGTAAACTGTGGTGCAAGACCTCATACACCATGCAAATCACATTATTATAGGAAAAGTGCTCATAAAACTTCATTAAGTTGTTCTCATCTGGATCCAGCTTTTTGATTAATTTCATGGCTTTAAATTCTTCTATCCCTTCGTTGACATTCTATATGATAATGGCTACAATTTCCTCAGTCCCCACATTACAACATTTGAACACTACTCCATAAGTCCCTTTTCCCAGAATTTCACCGACTTCATAAGTCCCCAGTTTTCCCACCAGTAATTGACCTTTCTTTACAACAAAAGATTCGTCATCTTCTTCTTTTTTACTTGACATGTTTTTCTTTTCCGTGTCTGTCTGCAGATCTTCAGTATTTTCCATATTTTCCACGGACACAGGTTCCTCACACTGTGGAGTGTTAAGGCTTGAGTGAATAGATTGTTCATCACTTTTAGCTGAAGGGACATCCACACTTTTAGCTGAAGGGACTTCTTTGATGTCTTTAACGTTTGTCATTGAACCGTCTGACGCTGATGATTCCAGGATCAACACAATGGATCCACTAGATGAGCTGCTGGAACTAGAGTGGATGATCCCACTGATGATTCCAGGATTCAAACAGTCGGATCCACTAGATGAGCTGCTGGAACTAGAGTAGGATGATGCCACTGATGATTCCGGGTTCAACCAGATGGATCCACTAGATGAGCTGCTGGATCTAGAGTGGGATGATTCCACTGATGAGACGTCTGACACTGATGTCGTCTTGCTTCCATCAGAGGATTGACTTGCGCTTGAACTGTCACTTGCTAAAGGATTTGGCAGCTGGGTACTTCCTATGATGTTTTCAGCTACTGCAGCATAGTCTGTCTTACTTTCTCCTGACAGATGCTTCATGGTAATGAAGTCGTGTTCGAGGGCTTGACTCGGAGTTATTCTGTTTTGAGGATCAATCTCCAGCATGTGCTTGAGCAGGTCGAGGAAAACTCTGTGGTCGTCCTCATCATGCAGGTCATAATGCGTTTCATGAACCTCAGTCATTATGTCAAAATGTATCCAATGATTCTCATCTTCTACTTTTTTTCCAGTTGTTTGGGTATATTCATCAGGTGTGCACAGTCTCCACTCGCCGCTTGTCCATAGTGAAGAATCTTTCTTTGTACTTTGCCTTGTGGAGAATTTCAGCTTCAGGTAAACCATGGATCTGCACCATAGCTCGTATTGTTTCATATTCTGTTTCTGATGGAAAGGGAAATTCTCCAAAGTATGCAGAGGCCAAACACCATGGCCAAGTGCCACATGTCAACGCTTTCATCCATGAGGAGACCCAGGATAACTTCAGGTGCTCTGAATGGGGTTACTTGGATCACGGTTCCGACTGAAAGCTTCTTTGCCTCTAAAGCCATACCAAAGTCTATAAGTTTAATATTAATAGACCCAGGATCCGCAAGCATGATGTTGTCCAGTTTGATGTCGCAGTGTGCCAGTCCCATACTTTTGAGTGCTCTGAGAGCCTTCAACAGATGCTGAGCCATGGCTCTGATGTTACACAGATGACTTGGTAGGGAGTTTTTCCACACTATATCGTGCAGGCTCACTGCCAAGAGCTCGTATACAATGCAAGTCACATTTTGAAATGTGAAGCATTCATACATCTTAATGAGATGGTTCTCTTCAGGATCCAGGTGTTTGATCCGTTTCATTAATTCCATCTCTCTCAGGCCTGCTGAGTCACGTTTTATGATTTTAATGGCACAAAACTCATGACCCCCCAATTTTGTACATTTGGCCACTTTTCCGTAGCTTCCCTCCCCCAGGAATTCCCAAACTTTGTAAATTCCCAGATTTCCCACCAGATAATGGCCTTCCTTCACATCATAGGATGATGTGTCTGTATTTCCTTTTCTTGTCATTTTTTCTTTGGGTGTGTTGTTCTTTAGAGACGTCTGTCAGTTGAAGATTTGTTCTTTAGGAACAGCTTATCAAATGTCTTTAGTCACTTGTGAAGATTGTTCTTAGAGAACAGCTTATCAAGGCCTTTGAAAATATCTTTGGCTTTGACTCTTCCTCTTCCAGATGGTTTGAAGAACATCCACAGAGTCCTCAGCTTTATAGGTTTCCACAGTGACGAGAATGACGTCAAATGACTCATATCACATCACGTGATATCAGCTAATCAGACATCAAAGAGAAAAAAAAGACATCAAGAGCAGCGTCCGAGTGACGTCATCAAACGCGGGCCGCAGTCACCGTTGGAAAGTGCGCAAACAATAGGCAGTCAACATACGTAACATAATAGTATATAAATCTCCAACATCTGATTCAAACTGTCTCCAACATTCAGATCGATCTCCCCATACAAATGCACTCTAATGTCTGACAGAACTCCTAAACCCGTTTCAGGAATCATAAAATTAAACTTACACCCCGCGTTCACACCAAGTTGCAGGTAGCTGAAAGTGATAGAGCCTGTTCGTCAATGTCAT